>JAHZNE010005005.1:0-67828 GCA_027744055.1 Callyntrura sp. NNG-2020
AAAATTAGCAATTCCTTCCCAAGTTGTAGCCCACCCAATCAGTTAATTGGAATGATACGGGTACTTTTTTATCTTTTGAATATGGGCTTTTATGAACATGCAATTGTGCCGATGCCCTATTTGCTGGCAGTTTTAACCCGCAGATCAGAGTATGTAAATATTTATCTGCATGAGGAAACGCATTGCATGACGAAATCAATACTATTTTGTACAGTTAGTTAGACTTAGTTTATTTATTTAGTTGTTAGTACACATTTAATTCGTTTAAGCTATAAATACATTGGACCCCTTATCTCTTAATGAGTGAAAGTGTTTAAGTTTATTTTTGATTAACGGTCCAATAGATATTCTATTCATGCACATTACATGCACACTTTGCCGTAACACGTATTTTAAACATATATCAACAGTATTAAATTTGTCAGTCTGTGGAACGTCCAGCCGTATATCCTCCAAAATTAAAAAGATTTTTAAAAATAAGCTACGAATTTCGAATTTAAGTACACTTTTCTTTTACAAAAGCGTGACAAGTTGAGCTCACGGAAAATTTGTACAAAGTGATATATTTTATTATTTTGCAAGTCACTATTTATTTCAGAAATACATCACCTACAATAATGAAACGAAACGTAAATCGATGAAGTTTTGCTAATGAACAAAATGTCTTTACAAGATTCAAGTTTCACTTTCGTTTTACCAAGATCGTATAAAGGTGTGCAAAACATTTGCAGCTCCATTATCAACCGAACTGTAAATGAAAACGTATTCAATGTAGCTTTAGATTTTAGTGTTCAAGAATGCTAATTAAAAAGTTACATTTTAAAGAATTGATTTATTTTTATCTTACAAGTCGGCCTCCTCTTTCTCCCTTTGGACCTGGATAACCCTGAAGTCCTGGAGGACCTGGATATCCCTGTTCACCTCTTTCTCCTTTCTCACCTACAAACGAAATACCCATGCTACCATTTTCTCCTTTTGCCCCAACCTGTCCTGATTCACCTTTTCCCCCCTTAGCTCCAGGTGGCCCTACAGGTCCTGATGATCCCGTCAAGCCATGTTCTCCTCTGTCACCCTTTATAGATAACCCTGGAAGTCCCTGCAAAAGTTTTGCTTTAAAAATTACAATACGTAATGCATATTTATTTGTACAACATTCAGGTACCAAAATACCGGATGCCCATCAGAACCGGGTGGTCCAATTGGCCCCATTTCTCCTTGAGAACCAGGCGGGCCAGCACATTGTAGCTTTTCTATATAATTAATGTCTTGTTCAATGTATTTGTTAAAAGTAAGCCGTACAGTCGTAATAATAAACGTAACCAAATTTCTCGGGTTGAGCTTACCCATTAAACTTAGGAGCTTTCTTTCAATCAAATTCTCCATTTCTAGTGAACTACTACTCAAAGTGCTGCTACTGATACTGCCATCACTAGTGGAACTGTAAAAGTAGACATCTGACGTTGTAGAACTGGCCATGTAATCCTCTTCTTCCTCAAACTGAATAGCATGAAAGTGGCTTTCTCTCAACTTTGGATCCTTGTAAGGTGAAACTTCTAATTTGAGCATCCTCATCTCTTTCCACAAGATAATCACGGGAATAACTAGTGAACTCCAGAGAAAGAAGCACAGTAATATCACCCTCCATTTCCACAGCAGGTATCGTTTGCATTTGCGCAGTTTATCAGCAGTATGGCCATACGACGTGGAAAATGTTTCGTTGATCCATTGCAGTTTACTACTTTTATAACTAAACTCATGGTTAGCTGCTTCAGAAGTGGATTCTGATATGTCGTCAAATGTTGATGCCATTTTGCTTTCTAAAAAGATTTTCGACGATTTACAATTCTCAAATTCAATGTCGACACGTGGAATTTAGACGAAAGCATGCTAATTATGATGATGATTGAAAACTGATTTAGAGTACATGTACAACACATCTACAGTATTTGTTATTAAAGTGTGCACATTCCTTGAAGAGCAATAAATTATGATCAGCGAAGCCTATGTACATACAAAAAAATTAGCAAAGTGTGTACGTGACATCCCGTAACAGATTATGTCTGCTATATCCGGTACTGATAAATGCCCTCTTGAAATTTACTTCCAGTAATTTCTAGAATGAACTATATTGTAATTTTATAATTAGCTTCGTTGTATGAGTTAATTACTGTTTTTATCCTGTTAAACGGAAATTGATATCAACGATGACGCATAATTCCTCTGAACTGAAGTAAACAAAACGTTCTTTACCAGCGGAATCCATCTACATCCAGACATTTCTTACGCTCCATATTCGTTTTTACTTTTCATTGATTTACTACAAAACCAAATTCTGTTCCTAAAACACTTATGACATATACAAAAACAAACTTGCAGTCCCGTTAGCTTGACATGTTTATTACGTTGCGTACGTATTATATAAGTAAACAAAACACTAATAATTTATGTATCTGTAAAACAGTTTTTGGAACAATGTCATATTCATGTGGGTACTTTAGTGAGAAGTGCTAGTTTTTTTTACCACTTCCCTTTCTATCACCAATTCATTATTTAAAAAAAGTGGCATTCGGATATCGTCTAACGTTACTTACAACAGCTTCCATATTCTATTCCCATTTCATTATGATTTACCAGTTACGTACATGTACCTGCCATCCATTATTGCCAGACGAGGCAACGAACAATGCACAATGCTGATACCCTAACCAGACAGGGGAAGCATTTTTGCATTTTCAACACAAAAGCATGATCTCATCATTTTTTCTATTCATTCAAACCTATCATCATTCAAAGAGTAAGCTTTCATTTTCTTTCTCCACTTGCCCTGGGTAGCAATCACTTGAGCAATCTGTTGAAGAACCACACATACATAACGTCATATTATTATGCTGTTTCTGCTTACTAACACTTGACACTACCGTTGGGTGGTAGGCAATAACAGTAAACTACAGATCACAGGACGAAAATCAACCGACAAAAGAACGAAGCTACTCGTAATAATAATAATGAGGAAAAGGATGAGGGTGAATAATGAGCACGTACGTAAAACGCAAGCTGAACAAAAAATAGAGAAAAGACGGAGAACGAAAAAAGGATAGGGTGCTGCTGGAGTGATCACATGCTATTATCTGTATTACATCCTTCTGTCCCAAAACTCGTAAAAATCCTCGTCTTGATCTCCTCCATCATCTCGGCACAGAAAATAAAGCAGGTTTACCAGAGAGACTAAAACTGGAATAGGAGGGGTGGTGGTGGTGGTGGTGAGCTGTGTGGATGTACAAAACATGATCAAGACACGTCATTTCCATGAAAGACTCTTTTCATGGTAAACTTTATGATTCTTAGATATAAAAGGACGCGCGTATCGTATCGTGGATATACCCTTCATTATTATCAGCAGTGCCATCACTTCCATATCAAGAGCATCAAAAAGGCAAACATTTTCTTAAATGAACTCGCACAACAGGAACATTTTATAATATTGCCCAGGCCTGACTCGTGACAATGAAGAATGAAAAATAGAACGACAGCTTCAACTGGATTTTACTTTTCATTCATTACAAGCGTGATAAGAATAAGAAATCCTGTCGTCTCATCTGAGGTTAAACTATTTCTAGAAAGTAAAATGCATACAACTTTAAGAGAGCATTGAGTTTTTCTTGAATGCAATTTGTGTGACAGTGACGGACATGCATTAATGCAGTCTATTCGTCTGATGAGGTGATTATTCGCTTAGAGAAATTTCATTTTAAAGCTTCTTCGTAGCAATGAATTGAATGCGCGCTCGGTGCGGTGACAAAGTCCAGACAGGAAGAACAAGATAAACGCAAGTGCAAGTTCTATGTCAAGTGTGATGAATATAGATCACATATATTATTTTTTTGCCCAATTTATCCTGTACTCTTTGCTGGCTGCCTGCTGAACGGACTTGGAAATGATGATGATGATGATACACGAAATTGATGATTCCCTCTGACATACTTATACGAACCCATTCGAATATGCATGCATGCAATAATGAGTTTAATATTTTATCGCAATGACGGGCTGCCTTGAAGAATATGGGGGCCAACACATTATTGAACTTTTTGAGTGTTGCGTCACATGCTTTCAACATGATGCAGCCCTAAGCGAAGACAGTTGGCATTCTCATTTATTTTCCTTTTTTACTCTATCAGTCATTTTTATTATTTTTATGTTATTCTTCACTTGTGAAAATTTAAATTTACTTACTACAGTACCACATGTAAGTACTATTTCTCCGTATAAGTTGTAAGGTGACCGTATATTACTTCGAATTCTATTGACGTTACAATTACAATTCGTAAAACGATGTCTAACAAATTGTCTCAAAATGAAAATTTTTCATAGTTTTAGTTTGTCTCGTCTATCTACAACTCTCCGACCACGATATTAAATATGAGAAGTCACTTCAAAATATGTAACCAACCACAGTAATGTATATGAATCCACTTGTCACTGGAAATGCATTCAATATACAAGGACATTTTGACATAGATATCAAAAGTTATGGAGTAAAACATGTGTGATGTCGGGGAATTTGATGTGATGTTTTCATATTGTTTATACATTGCTGTTGTTAATTTTTATAGACATGGACATACGAAACTACATGAAAATGAAAGGGAGTTACATGTGGGTTGTGAGAAGTGTTTCAAGTAAACTCGAGAAGACTGCAGGACACTACAGTGAAGAGTGAGGATCACTACAATTTGAAATATACCAACTTTTGGAATCTGTTGCCAGAAACTTGATAAATATAATGCGCATAAAATGAATGGCTACAGAATGAAGAGCTATATTAAACCGCACAAGATACAAGATTTCATTACACTCCAGACTTAACTTTGTATATCGCAAAGAGGCACGCACAGTATAACACACAGATTTCTGTGCTTCATTTCTTGAAAAGTAACAGCTTACGGAGGAATGTACATAAAATTCTTCGAACGTACATAAATGTGATGCGGTGTGAGTTTCTGGAAAGGCGTCACCATCACCCCTGTCATAGGAGAGCATGAGATGCAGAAGAGGAAGATGTGTGTGATGAAGTGGGCAACAATCGCATAAAATCCCAGATGGCTTTGCCTTCAACCCTGGTTTGATGATCCCTTCGTTTGACGTTTACGTTGTGTAGATTCTTGGGGAAAGTAACATTGCAGCTCTCTAGCTATACGTATCATACGTAGAATATAACGCGTTTATCTGGGTGGCATGGTTGAATGATGATGGATTCAGTCACCAGACCCAGATGAAGGAGCAGAAGAGAAATGGTTGGGTGGGAGAGAAGAGGGAGGAAAAGTGATGTGATCGTCGTCGACTATAATATAATCGTGTACAATCCCACTCATCTTATTAGATATCATGAATGAACGAAGTCGATGACGACGGTGCGGTGGGTGAGCAACTTTTGGAGCTAGGGTGCTCGGTGCTCGTCAAGCTAGTAACAATAAAAACGGCTTCCGTTGCTGTAAGCTATTCTAAACTAGAATTCTGATAGATTCATGATTTCATGATGGAGAAAGGCAATACAAGGGAATGTGAGTAACGAGATGGAGCAGATGCTCACATTTCAGCCCAAATGGTTACAAAGCATTCGGACAGGCAACAGAGAACGACACAACTGAAATCACATTAAACATTTTAGGGTTCATTGATGAAGTTATAGTGGAGCACACGGAATATACAGTTTGTAGGTACACTTTTAGGCACAAGGAAGAGCTGCAATAGGAATATCATAAATGTTACCATCATGATGCATCATGGTAGATGACTCATGCTATTTATCTCGCATTTGCTGCTGTCGTGTCACCATCACTTATACCAATAAATGTACTCCTCCGTCCTCCCTCTCCATCAGTATCTCACTAAAATAACACAATCATTGGGACGCCATCGGCGTTGGATGAAATTGGTAAATGATGGAGGATAGCCTTACATAAATTTATCTCTGTTGTGTAAACTAAAAATGATACAATGGCAATACTACTCTCTATGTTGTGCATGCATGAAAATTATGGAGGAATAAATGCTACCTTAGCACCACCCAGCAGTTTTCGCTAAAAGTTAGTACGTAATATAACGTCGGGATACAAAATATTACGAAAATATGGAATGGGCCTGGGGCATTACATTTAGGTATAAGTATAAGTAATAACAAAAATGTATGCATAAAAAACACGCTACAATTTTAATTAGTCCGTAATATAAATGCAAAAGATGCAACAATTTGCGATTTTATTTAACTTTTTATGAAACTTTCACAAACTTAACACGAATATACACTAAGCATTTTCTGCGCTCTTATCAATAACTTTTTTGACTAAAGCTACAAACTCTTTTGAGTTTTTGGGTAAATAAAATCTATCGGAATGGGTAATCAATGCGCTATCATTAGGCAAGTCTGCTTTCTCTAAAGGCCCTTCCGTCACGGGACTGGTGGTCTCTGAGAGACTACCGATGGGATCATCGTCTCCCGCAGGCTCCCCACTGACTGCTTCGTTTTCTCCGACTAAATGGCCGTACTTAAAAGTAATCAACTCGGGGTGCTTCTTTTTACTGGTAATTTTTATGACACTGCTGAGAAGTCTAGCCACAGTAACTTCGCCCTTCACACTGTCGATTTCTCGAACAAAATATAAATGCGAGTCAGTGACTATAACGTATCCAACATAATTTTCCCCGTTGGCCATTACCTCGCTACAATGATAGTAGCCAAGAACTCCCTCTGATTTCAAGAACGGCTTTAATTTGACGATAGAATTTAGCAATTCTTTATTTGGATCTAAGCTCTCGATCAATTCGTTGCTGCCGTTTGAGTCGTCTTCTTCGTCTTCTATTGAAAATACATTGGCAATGCCACGGTACACTTTGGATTTACCCCTGTCGGTTGCACTAACATGAGATAATTCTGGTGACTGTTGAATATAATCGATTAGCTTCCCCTTTAGATCCACTGATTTAGCCTTCAAAGTACTAAGGGATGGAAGGAATTTCTTGGTTTGCTGCAACTTTTGGAGAATGTTGGATTCTGGTGATTGTTGCTGTTGCTGTAACCTCTTACTTTCTTGATAATGTTGGTTAATGCACTCTGGACACTTTGTTACGTCGTGATCAGCCAAATTTACACTTAGGTCTTCAGAATACATAATACCAAATAAAAAGTTTAGTCTACAATATGCTTATACTAATAGAATGGCCACAAAGGAAATACTACTCTCTATATTTAACTTACCAACAAAGCAAAGGTGTTCGCCTCCTGCCACTGACCCCACAGAGATTGCCTCTTTCTGTGCTAATAATAGTCCTTGTACCGCAGTCGAAAATTTGACTGGCTCTAGAAGCATCTGCAAAGCATAAAAATGGCCAATGTAGAAAACCTTCAAAATAAAAATAAATTTTAGAAAATTAGTGTCTTACCAAGCCACAATCCAGATGAAATGCAGTTGGTAAATGACCAGCATTATATTGTTCGGCTGGTCTACAATCAACCACGAAAAACCTGACACTGTCTAGCTTTTGTAGACTACTGCAGCTCCCAGGGCCATAATCAGACGTTTCTGATCCTTCATCAGCATTACTCATGGCGTACCTAATGCTGGTTAACAACTCCTCAGCCGATACGGGAAGGCATAAACTTTGCATTGCAACACGGCGACAAGGCGATGATGAGTTACTAATTGAATTAAAAGTAAGATATGATTCCGATCCGTAAAGATTAGATTCAAACATCTGCAAATGAAAAAAATGTAACAATTAATAATTATCACTAAAAATAATACTCCAAGCAAATTTTCCACTTGTTGGTGTTGGATTTTACCCGTCTGAATGTATTTGGTGTGCTTCGTAAGTAATGAACAGCAATTGAAACAAAATCAGCAACGTCTTCTGGTTGCAAATCCCGTGGAAGATTTGTCAGATATTGTGCAAGTGACTCCTGTGTGCTTCCCTCTGGGGAATTCTTCATTTCAAGCAGATGATCTCTAAAATGTTAATATAACGTGAGCATCATGCCTACCTAATACAATATTATATACACAATAATTTATTAAAGCGTTTCAATATACTTACTTTGCGTTTAAGACCAATACAATTGCTAAAAAATATATCAGAAATGGGTCCCGATACTGCAAGTAAATGTCCCATAGCACCAATACCGATTCCAAATTCCCTATCACGGAAGAAAGCAAGGTGGCAAACTGAAATAACGGAAAGAAACAAAATTACATACAATATTTTTTGAATTTGCATAATAAAATGACAGTTAAAGAGTACAAAATAAATGTGTGTTCCATAGTACACGTACCCAGCCTTTTGCAAAAGAACTTGAGCTTATTCTCAAGCTATCCAGTAAAGAACAAACTTCAGGTTCGTGATATAAAAGTAGCAATCGAAAAATGTGGAATGGTAGACCTTCTTTGTTAAGTACATCCCTTGGAATGTAGTCGCGGACCAAATTCGTGAAACATGTATACAAATCTCGTTCTGACGTTATCTGCGTGACGAGGGGTTTCAACAAATGAAGATAATATAGATTTTTTTCTTGAACGTATTGCTCTGTTGTTGCTTTCATGAAAGTAGTCAAAATCGACTCCAGTAACGAGGTCAAAGCTGGGTGATCTTCTGGAGGATTGGACAGATTTGATGTCTCTGTTGATAAACCGTAAAAGAAACGTTCTAAAATTAACCAACCACTACTACCAAGTAACAGTCCCAAACAATTGAGTGACATAAAATACAAATTTACCCACAAACTGTTGACAATCATTTCGTAGTGACAACTGATCAGTGGTCATTTCAAAAACGGATATTAAATCCTCGTGACGAGCCTGCATACCGTCAGTTAAAAGCACCTTCCAAACCTTGGAATGAGATGAAATAATTGTTCGCTTATTATTTGATCATATTTGTAAGAAAAATATTCATTTTCATTTCATCCGTTGTTTACAATTATTCGACTCCTACCTTTCCCCTCAAATGACTTGGTATGGCTCTCCCACGGCAAATTTCAACGATCCGATCCACTCCTGTGCCATTGTAAACGTCAACGATACCCGATCCCCCTCCTGATTCCTCCATTATTTGTAAGGATGTTTCCAGGGATAAAACAATTTCCCTACGAAAGGACAAGAAGTGTGTCATTAGTTTTTCGTAATTACGTGATAAAATCCATTCAACGTTCAATTGACATTCACTGACAACCAACTAGAGACAAATTATAATAATTCATTAAATGATAATGACACACAGCAGCACACACATGACATGCATGATAGCATGTTACAAGTCATACTCTTTCCACGACTTCATCACTATTTTACAAAAAGATATATTTAACAGTAAACTATCCAACCACAATTTAGGTAACAGACAGCGTTACTTACCAATCATTGTCACTGCTCTGAGTTTCTGTTCCCACCACACTGTCCCCCGACAGATCCTCCACTTTCTCTTGATCCATTTTTATTGCGCACGAAAGTCGCCTTAGAATAAATGTTACCTAATTTCACTTACTATTAACTATAAAACTTCCCACTAACTGACTAGCTACCATTCGTACCCCAAAATCATGTCTATTTAATAACAGCACTCATTAGAATTTTATCTTTTCAACTCATTATAACATGACACAACTGATACTAAACTTGCACTTACAACTTAATTTAGAACAGCTGGTGAAATATCAACATTCGAACTTTTTAGATAACTAACGTGAACTAATGACTTACTGACTTATCTTCTGTCTCTCGTCTCTCCTCCACCACAACTTATGTCAATAAAATAAATACACGTATGCATTATGCATACTATCACAAATATTTACATATACATGTGAGGAGAGAAGAAAACCCAAAAAAATGTATTTGGACGGTGATAGCCTAATAGCACAAAAACACAAAATAGATGGAAATATACATATGGTACGTAATGCGCATAATAAAAAGGTGAGAAAGTTTTCTTGTGAGATACCTACATACCTTCATGTACTTCTAAAGATAAACGAATCGAGTCATCCGCTCCCAGCAGTTACGTCACGGTAAACTTGTGTAGGGAAACTGAGAGAAGAACGAACGTTGTTTTTCGTGTGTGCAGTTCTTCTATACATCTATTGTTCGATCGCTGTCTATCTATGTCTAACGTTGTTTGATGCATAGAAAAGCGAAGGCAGTTTTTTTCCTACGGCTTGTGACGACCAACGAGCAAAGTACACTGTGAATGCTGTGGCACCGTGGAAAATACCACCATAATATCCATTTTTCATTAATAATAATGTCGCTGCGTATAATTTTTGTACTTAGAATGAGGAATTCAAAGACCAACGAGCAAAGAACACTGTGAATGCTGTGGCACCGTGGAAAATACCACCATAATATCCATTTTTCATTAATAATAATGTCGCTGCGTATAATTTTTGTACTTAGAATGAGGAATTCAACTAAGCTGTTGAAGTACCTATGCAAATGCAGTAGCAAAAACAGGCACACTGACGAGGATACCTGGTATAACAATTCCTGCATAGGTGATGATGTGTTGACCCATTGCATTTAGCGATACTTGCCATTACCATACAGATTATCTGCTGCTGCAGCGCTGCAGGTAAGTCATACAAGCTAACAATGACAACGCAATTAGCACTTCATCATTCAAACTTGCTCAGTACTTTGTAAGTGACGAGGCATACGGCGTTGCTGTGTTGTGTGCATGACGCATTGCATAAATATTACAGCTTTGTTGGCAGAAAAGGTTACACGACATATATCTCACAGAAAATGCAAACGGCAGAGGATGGGATACAATTTTATCCAGCAGTCAATAGGGGATCCGCTTGTGTAATGAAAACTAATTGAATTTTTAATGACGACTTCCACATTTTTATCGTGAAGCTTGCTTACATGTCATTCATATGAAAACAGACGTATGCAGAAACTTTGCTTTTGGGGAAGGGTGATTTCATGATTCCTTTATAGTTCAACGGTATTTAAATTATGCTCTTATGGGGTTTGAATTAAGTATGTATAGCTTGTTGTAGGTTCGCCTTTTTACTTTAACATATAGGTAGGTATAAAATATAGTTAAATTTTTGTTAGGCATTGTGTACCTGACGCTCGCCGGGGGACAAAATGTATCTAATACTCGTCGTTTTAAAAGTATTATTTAACTAAACCTTTTTAATGACTTCACCATTTCATCTCCGCAAGTGAGCAATTGTGTTACAGCCACACCGACATGTAAGTCTGTTCAGTCATCATTATTTGTTTTGCCAGAAATGAACGGACACGTTGTAAAAAAGATTAGACAACTTATAGCCATGCTCCAGAGATAAGATCTATGATGATGATGCATGGTGGGATTACAGGCTGGTTAAATGACGCTCAATCCACTGTTAAAACTTGTTGACCGTAGCATAAAAGTTGCTTATCATATCATAATATTCAAGGTTTAACCTACTTTTATGTTTACCTGATGTAAACTGTAGACCCGTGTGGCATAAATGGAAAGTGGTAGGTCTTTAAAACGGTTCATCAAGCAGACAGCATACATTACCTTTGAGGATCACCAAATGTTTGAATGAAGCTGCCATGAGGAGAATTGGTAGACAGCGAGATCTGGCGAATAAATATGGGTTTTCACAGTTTCCACATTTCCTCAGATAACTTTTTCCCGTGTGCTTTTTCTTGCATACAGTTATTAGTGCATAAGTGGTAAATCATAGCCTTCTATACTTAGTAGAGAAGGCTATGGGTAAAATACACAAAGTTGCAGGGCAATATAGGGAAATAAATTTTTTACGTGGTTTCAATTTCCAATGCAAGGGGAACTACAGAATCTAAATTTATTTCAGAAATTCAAAATGCTTCCGAAACCCAACGTTTTAATATTGTAATAATTTGAAATGCACAAGACATCATATTTTAGTAGTACAATCTTATGACTTACAGGCTATAGATATTTTGCATAGTTAAATGTTACATCGACAAAGTTTCATCATAATTCAATCGCTTTCTCATAACAGTCCCGGTTCGCTTTCAGTTAATAACAATACTCTCGCTTAGTAAGTAGATCATTACTGATTATTTTTATTTTGTAATATTTAATGTTACTGTAAATTACAAATTCACTGCTTCATCATTTTGTACTGAGCTATCGTTAAATTACAAAGTACAAACTAGCCAAAACGAAAGAAAATAACGGAAATGTCAAGTTTAGTTTAGTCATATCAGTATTAGACTTTACTTTTACTCAATCTCTTAACGTCGTAGTCACTTCATAAGATACCAGAGGGCGGATGGCGTAGCCAAAAGCGTTCCGTGCAAAAGTGCAAAGCACATACTTTCATCTTTCTCCAGTAAAAAATCATCGACATTTATTGTTGCATGCAGGCAGGCCATATTCATTGTTCTTAACATTGTAGTGACACACCTTCAGAAGTATAGATTTTACCTGTACCATTCCGTTCCATCAACTTTCAAGACAACCTATAAATATAGCTTTGGTTTTATGGGGGTACAATATTGCTGCCGATATTCCCATGATATAGCCATAGTTGAAAGTACAAGTACAAGTACAAGTACAAGTTTGCCCATTTCCGGTATCTTATGAAGATTTGCTTTTACTAACACGTTCATTCACAAACACTTAAAATATTTAGCCTGTTTGTAGTAACAGATTAGTAATCATCATCAGCTTAATGTTACATTTTTAACATACATAATGTGAAAGTTAGATATTCCATTCCTTACTCGGTAGAAAGAAATCCTTAAATTCGTCATATATTTACAAGCATTCAACAAAAATCCTTTTCATCAGCCCATTCGATTGATTTATTAAAGGAAATGCCAAGCCAATTGATAAATAAATCAGGAATCAACTTTGCATGCGTTTCTGAATGTGTAGAGAACCATTTTATTACTTACACCTGTTGTTGTACTACGGCATTTTGATAAATGTTTACTACAGCTAATATGTATAACGTGTGTTCATATATACAATATACAGGAAGGACACAAGATTGAAAAGGATGAGCTATACCTATGTAGATAGTAAGATTACTTAATGACTAGAATGACTTCCAAGCTTCTTTACTATTCTTCTTTGCCTTTTCAACAAATTACCTGCGTTCGTCGTTGATGCACAAAACATGCTTATTCATGTGCCTCTGCGTGTAGCACTGGATAACACAACCATTTTTCATTGGAACAATCAACATTATTAAAGAAAAGGATTCTTTATTAGCTTTGACTAGTAAGAGGAGTTTTATACAGTTTATTGGCGCAATGAAATCTTTCTAGCGCGACAAGATGAAGAGTGGTGCCAGCATCAATTCCTATTTTATGCCCCATAAATGTGTTTTATATACAACACGTTTAATTTTTTCTTCTTTCAGGCGTTTTAATCTTTATTCCTTTCTACAAATGGTATTTACCAGCTGCCGTTGGCACTTTCTCGCCAAAGAGCTTCAGTTGAGCGGCGTGTCTCTCGGAGATGTAGAGTACCTGATCTTCCATTTTCTTGACTCGATTCTGATACTTTTTCTTGGCCACGTCCAACGTTTGCATTAATATCCCATTGGCTCGGTTCAACTCGTTGATCATCTCTTGATTTTGTTTCTCCCGGAATTGTGAACTTACTGTTACTTTCTCCAGAGTGTTTGCCAGTTCGTGAATCCGCTTTTTGAGAAGCGCCTCTCGCTCCCAATTTACATTTTGATTGTTATTGTTATTATTGATGATCGTTTCCAAGTTTCGATTGTTACCGTTGTTCTTTTGTTGTTGTTGTTGTTGTTGTTGCTGCTGCTGCTGCTGAGCCTTTATGATGTCATTGCGATTCCGATCCTGGTTGTATGTATCTACAGCATCGACGGAGAAAGGAGGGAACAATAACAAAACATTTTAGTTGAAAAGAAGTCAGGTTGATGAATAATAAACAGGTAATATCGTATTTTACGATCCACACAATAATTATATTCATGTTCTCATGCTTAACTGCACCGCATCGTATATTGGTAAAAGTGCGCTACTTACCCACTGTTGCCACTGCCGTCGTTGCGGAATGTAAGCTTTACCACGCAATAATTATATTCATGTTCTCATGCTTAACTGCACCGCATCGTATATTGGTAAAAGTGCGCTACTTACCCACTGTTGCCACTGCCGTCGTTGCGGAATGTAAGCTTTTCGTATCCATAATCTCCGACTTGAGATAATTTATCCTGGCCCGGTAAGCCTCCTCCTGACTTTCATGACTTCTCAGTCGGAGTTCCAAGGATGCCTTTTCTTTTTCTACAAGAAAGAGTTGAGCACGAAGCTCTGCTCTCTCTTCCTTCATAGACATGAGTTCCTGCATAAGAACGGCAGTTTCCAGATCCAATTTCCGAGCTTCGGCATGAGACCACGACGCTGTTGGAGTTGCATTACTGCTACTATTGTTGTTGTTACTGATGCCATTACAATAATACGGGTTGGAGGGCTTTGGTGATGGGGTCAGAGACTCCAAACTCTCGCTTTCCAACTCCATTACCGTTTGTTTCACGGCATCCCTTTCCGCCTTCAAAGTTGAGATCAAGTGTCGAATCGATGGCTCCACGGCTGCTGATATGGCTTCTGGAGAACACCCATTACCCGAATTATTGTGCTGCTGTTGGGCTGCCGCGTTTCGGAGAAGTGGCAAAATTGATGTAATAATAGAGGTAGTCCCATTCAACGGTCCGTTTCCATTTGGGGAGTATGGTGCCCTGTAAATAAAAACGGGAGGGGAAAACATCTATTTTAGACAAAACTCCACAACCCTGGCATTTACTACACAGTAATTGTTATACAAATCTAAATTTATCCTTTTTTGTGCAAGCCTATGATTTTAGAGAAGACCACACCACCGGCACAGAAAAGTACAATAGATAAAAAAGCCATTAGAAGTCAACCATATTTTTCCACAGAGATAAATTCAATCCAGGTCAGTGCAATCATCCTAGAATCGTATTCAAAATTTGAATGCATGCTTAATACCTACACATTTTTTATTACTCCACTTTGCATTGAAATGTTTTATGGCGCTACTTTAGCTGCTCCAATAAGTTTCTCTTGTCTCTGCACTAAACCGTTACGCACATTTGGCGAGCGAGATAGGTCCCATATATGAAATCAAAGAGGTTAGTGAAATATATGTATGAAAGGTTTGTTTCACGAGCCATTGAACAGTGTTAAAATTAAAAGGGAATAACCGTACATCCCTTTTATCCAATTTCAGCAAAACTATGAGCCGACAAACAAATAAAGCTCCCTGGTAGGAAATGTATATAGGTATACACATTATCGGTTAGTTGAATTATCGCCGTTTTTATCACAGGTGCAGCATGGACTCTACTCAGAAAGGCCATGTGTTCATCATAATATTAACCGTAAGAGAATTTCCACACCATGCGGCAACCAGCATTATCGTAAGAAATTACATCATATTTCCCCAAACTTTCTACGTACCTCTAGCTATGTGTTCCTACTTCCTCCTCCTATTTTTTTCCACTACCTGCAATCTATAATAACATAAGTATGTTTGGAAAGAAAACTTTGTTCATTTAAGTACACGTTCGGACACGAATGTATTTTTTCTTTCACTAAAAATATTAAAATTGCCCAGTTTCTCATCTCATGTGAAGTCTGTTTGCAATGACTTTTTTCTTCTGATCACACTACCACTACTGCTGACTGATGCTGACCAATGATCAAAGAGAGAGAGAGAGTGCTTTTTTATTTCCTCCTAGTTTATACCTCACCTCCATCCAGATCGCCTGCTACCATGAGCGAATTGCTTGGTCGCTTTTGTCCAATCTTGAAAACCAATCTGAAAATCCACAAGACTTTTTTTCCTTTTTTGTGTGTCCTAAACATCTTTCACTCTCATTTCCTTTTTTCCTCCGAGTGAGAAGGAACAAGCTCTTCTGCAATAGTTGCAAAATAACAACCTATGTGCCTACTTGTTATATATATTTCGCTCCTAACAAAGTTAAGTGGGCACATCGCACGAGCCACTTTCGCTGTGGAGGATATTGCAAAAGTTCCTTTTGTAGAGAGAGATACGTACGGACGGACGTGCATACATATATTGCAAGGTAGGTAGTTGCTGTACTATTACTGATCAGCATTTTCAATCTAAATTTTGTAGAGCTTTTGGTCTGCGATTGGTTCACTTTCTGAAAAAAGTATCGTGTATTATTATTGGATTCATTCTCCTCTCCTTAAACGACTCTCATGTTTGCTTCTCCTCTCTAGAGACCGATCAATAACCAATTATATTTGTTCTTTTATTTACGTCCACACTATATTCGTGCAGTGGATAGTGGTATGCACGCATAATGCATATATAGGGCGATAAAAATATTTCTGCTCAAACGGTTTATTTTGCAATCTTGTGACCCTCCTATACTAATTCAAGTGCCGTCCTTTAAAATATCTCTAGTCACTATCACAGCTGCGTGTTGCCCCTCTTCTCGTCCTCTGGAGAGGACCCGGGATTTATACTGACAATGAGATACATGCAGATGCGCTGCACGCTTGTCCATGTATTTAGGCTGCAACTATATGGCATGGCTTGTGCGAAGGAGACCCCATTCATAAAGCACTTAAAAGTGTACGCCACTACAACATAGAATGGTTAGATGGATATTTATCCCAAAAGCAGTCAAGTAAAGTTTAACATCTGTCATTAAATAAGAAATAGCTCCAATACACTTGCCAGATAGTTTGTCTGGGATCATAAAAAGTCAAGTGAATATGAAACAGAAAAAGTGTAAACCAAACAATACATCGTATTTGTCATTTCATCCGACAATAAAAGCGTCGGCTTATACGCGAGTAAGTATACATGCCAAACTACGTGTATAGATTTTTACAACGACTCAATACTGCTGTAAAAATGCACAAAAACTAAGAAAATATCTCGATTTCATCCTAGTTTCAATTCCTTCACTTCATACCGGTATCTTCGCTACTTATTACTTTTCCGGCAGCCTTCCCCCTGCCACTCCTAACAGCTTTCGTATATGTACTTTGGCCAACTACCAAGGCAACTGGAATGTTATCGAGTCATCATTTTTTCTCTTTCGCGTCCCTTATTTTCCATGTTGACCTAAATCATGTGGTATACATCTACTCAACTTGTTCTTCTACTCCATTTCACACTCCTCAATATTCTCCGACTTTCTCTTTTCCTTTCTTTCCCACAGTGGTGATCAGGGCGGGAGTCGTGACATGTAATATTACAACCGAAAGGTTGCGTGGTCGCGATGAGGAGTAATCTGAACTCCATCCAGCAATTCATTCCAGAACATGTTCTTCACAGAAGAATACATTCTCATTCATTTCAGCAAACATGTACACTTAAATGAGCAAATGTCCAATAAGGCCAACCCATTTCCTCCCTTTTTCCTCCTTGTTCTGTTGCATAGTATTTGGTTGTCAATGGTACAACAGAAGAACATATTTTTCCGTTACAGTTTCTCACTTTCCTCCATCCGTATTTTACAACTTTTGTTTCTTAGCAAAAACAAGAGTAGCACTCTTACAGGCCATCTCCCCAACACGCTGGTTCGGGTTTAGCTCCTTGTTTTTCTACTTATTTCCCGGTGGAGTGATATTTGTTAAAGATCATGTAACATGACAAAAAGCGTCTTTAAAAATATCTTACACGATCCGAATGAATGCTTTGCCAGAAACAGAGCAACAAAATAGCTCATACATACTTGTTAGAAATGCTATTCCGCTCCTTCAACATGCTCTTTCTCCATTCATCTACTTCATTTAGCTTCACTTTATCTCTGATGATTTCCCTTCCGAAGTAACCTTTGAAATAGTAATGCTTCCATTTGAAGCTACCAAAGAAAATAATTTAGCAAAGGCAACATCGTCTCCCAAGTGTACAAACACACATATAAACAACTGGGACAGGAAGCACTTTAAAAGCTTGACTGCAGTTGTTTACTCTGCTGAAGTAATGCATATCTATCTACCTACATACAAATAACAGCATAGTTCCCATTTGTATTGTGTATACGTAGATTGGAGTACGGATTCCCAGAATCGGATATCAAATCCAGTGCATAGCCTAAATTAATTGCGACACTCTTTTACATCGTGATCATCATCATCATGATCATCATCATCATCACATTTACTCCCTATAGCTTCATGTTTTCACTCAAGCGCATTTTATCCGTCCTCTTTCCATTTACTTTCATATTTCCACAAGACTTTTTTTCCTTTTTTGTGTGTCCTAAACACTTTGACTTTGAGTTTTGACTTTTTTCCGTAATGAAAACCCAATTATCGTCAAACGTTCAACCTGGTTAGGTATTTAGTTTCTTTCTTGCCGTGCGCCTTTTTAATAAAGACTTGCGTTTTCCTGCTGCTAGCGAATGGCTACTTAAGCATCTTTCACAACGCCGTGCATGCTGAAGATATTACTTATTACTGCTGGATTAATAGAACTGGGATGAAAGTCTCGGTGGAAGAAAGAACTTTCCAGAGTCAAAAGCCATAGCCAAAGGCTGATGAACTAAAGATACATTTATGTATGTGTACGTATATTTTATACGCATCTTTATTTTATTACATTGTTGTATCCCATCGAAAGTAACATCAAACTCAGCTTTTGCCGTTGCTGGAAGAACCACTTTATTCCAGCAAAAAGTGTGTATGTTAGGGAGCACTTGACAGCGTAGAATAATCTATATAAACTGTTTTGTTATTTCCCTGGAGGAAACCCGTACGATATAAGAAATGCCGCTGTGTACTTACGTGTTATGCTGGTGCAAGAGCAACGACAAGATGTGCGAAATAAGAGCTAAAAGCTATTAAGCCATATCATTATTATTATTATCCGAGCTTGTACTTATACCAACCAGTATATTTTTCCTGCGATGCTGGAGAAAAAGATATAGGTAGTAGAAAGAGAGAGAGATTTCTCCAGGCAAGTGAACCGACAACGTGTTACGCGTTGTAATAAATGTATCACCATTTGTGAACGGTACATGCCACGCCGAAATGGTGAAAAAGTTAAAGAGAGACCAGTAGTCCTTGTTTAACTTTGGGAGAAATAGAAAGGAAGCGGGAGGAAAGTTATTATTTGTCCCTGTCAGGCAGGACCATTCTTTGACAAACACAACTTACGTAAAACGCAACATACACACATGCATTATACAACATTGCTACGGGTAAGTTTGTTCATACCAAATACCATTCAACTTTCATCAAGTTTTGTTTGTTTGTAAGGGCTACTGGATGGCTTCACAGTTCAGCTGCTCATCTAAAATCCCTAACGCCATTAGCCATTCTCCGGAAATTTTATGTTTTAACGGGCAGTTTTATTATCAAACATGGGAAAACATCAAATCAGAAAAAATAAACAGGGAATTTTCCAGTTAGTTCCACGATGACTTGAAACTACTTAAAAATATGAAACTCCTTGATGTTACCCTTCCAATTGTTCGCGACACATGTGTGTGTTATCTGTGTCAACAGAGAGCATGCATGAATTGCACAGAGACATTTCACTACATTTTCTTTTTAAACTAATGGAACAAGAGCGACTGCAACACCGTTGTGTCCTACCACTGTTGTTTTATTTACACTCCATGTCACTGGCCTTTAAATAGGCACTTTGTGTCCACCAACATGTTTACCTTTTTTTTCTGTTTGAGCTCTATCTAACGTCCGTCGTGACCCCCAAGCCAAATTAATATTTCTCAAACACATACACATGGTCATGGTACATACATGCCAAATAACCATCAGTAGTAGCGCGGATTACAAGCCCTCCGCTCAAAAATGAGGAAATTAGTTAAAATTCATGAAATGAACTCCAAACCCGGCAACCGTCCACAACTGAGGCTTCTTGTGTTCCCGCGCCGCACTAGTGCACGCCACTTTCAAAGCAACTACCAGGAGTCTCATAGAAAACTCAAATGTGAACCGCAAAAGAAGCAACGACCGGAATGTATTTCTACTTTTTACATATTACGTCCCAGTCACTCCCATATATGCAAATGTCCTCCAAAAAATTTACTGGAATTGTAATTAAGGCTATGCATTTAAAACGTGATAATTTTTATAAAATTAAATTGTGCATGGCACTGGCAGAAAGTGCAATGTCCCTTTAATGTCATGAAGACACATTTTATACATAAAATTCAGTATTCATTACATCTCCAGTTGAGCATTTTTTGTTTCTCCTATAAACTCCCGTCACAACAAAGCCTAAAGCAGTTATTAAAATTTTGATAAGGGAAAATGTCGTGTTTCCACACTTTATGAGCTACTTACTAGAGTGGGACATGACAACATATAGTCAACAGCAAAGCACCACCATATATGAACATACCGTTAGAGTGGTATTAGCCATATGCTGTTACTTGGACCGTGTTTAGCAGCCGTTCTAATCATGTCATGCCTCCGCTCTTAAAATTTCCTAGTTGTGTGTACTTTTTTCTCAATTACTACATAACAGTGACACGGTTTTTAAACATGTAGCAACAACGCTCTAAGCAAGTGCACTACTGTTACTGCAGAATGATAAGACTCATTTTCCCCCTTGATAGAAATGTGACATCTACGAGCAAGCTGAACTAATTTTGGAACATTTCAATTTATTCTAGAAAAATGTAGTGCATATCAAAAAGTGTACTTCCTTAAGGACAATATCCATGTGTAAAGTATACACTGACGCTCTAACGTGCCTATAATAAACAAGGAGCAAACAAGCCCCACAGCAGATGTACTGTAAAAAGGGCACGTTTTTTCCTTGTCTTTACTTTAACGATGATGCGCTGAGTAAACGATGTCGCAATAATAATAATAATGAAGTTGGCTTGTGAACTGTTGTGTGTAGTAGTCGCAGTAGTAGTCGTCGTCGTGCTACTACACACCCGAATTGCTATTATATTCCCTTCTGAACTTTCATAAAAAATATGTCTGCCTCATCGCACTCCTCAGAAAAATGGCAATGACATGACCTTTTTAGGGACAGTTTTCCTCCATATCCATTTATTTTCTCTCCCCTTTTTTCTTTTCCATTTCTCTATGGGAAAAGCATTTTTGTGCTTTCAGAGAGCATGCATCGCAAGCTAGAGAGAGCTAGAGCGCTTTTCTCTGTTTGTGAGTTACAAGGGACAGTGGGTAAAATAGGCTCATTTCAATTCAGCAAGAGTTTCTTCAGCTTCCTTTTTCATGAAGAAAAATGCTTGTAAGGTTGCCTCTTATATTATACAGATTGTATTACTAGATATTATACCTGAAAGTAGTGGAAGATGAAGTTGGACTGGTACCGGTGACTGCTGATGTTGAACTCTTCATGTTTTCCCCATTGACGGAAACCTCCATACCATCCGTTACTCCGGTAATTGGCACTGACGGTTCTGCTGTTTCCCCGTCTTCGCCCTTGGTTTGCCTTTGTAGCTTTTGTTCTTGCCGTTTCTCACCATTCTTTTCATCAGGCGAAGACAAAGAAATACTTTCTTTTCCTCTACCGTCACTTTCTCCAGATATATTACTCAGGTTGCTGGTGACACTGTTGATGCTCGTTGTACTGTTACTTTGACAAGTGGGGCGAAGAAGGAATGAACCACCACGTTCGTTGTTATTATCGGATCCTGTTGGCGATATTACAACTCCTGTAGAGTTATGGTGCATTGAGGCTGACGAAAATCGAGTAAGAAGAAAACGAGCTGCTTGTTCTGCTGCCAGACGGTTTCTTCTTGCTTGTTCTACTAAATTCATCGCTCTCGTCGATGCGGCTGATGATGAAGTGGGTGTTGGTGATGTGGGAGCAACTGCTGTATCTAGACCATTACGATTTTTCACGCTGACCGTTGTCTTTCCACCGCATTCTACTGGAGAAGTGACGGCAGCGGCGGCGGTGGTGATGCTATTATTGTTATCTGGAGAATCAGGTTTATTATTACCACCAACGACATTTTCATGGCTACTGGTGCCGTTATTGTTGTTTCCACTTTGTTTATTCCGCTGCTCATCTTCTCCTTTAACAAAACCATTTTCATTCTAATCATTGTCATTATCATGAGTATCATATACATTTCTTCCATGAGCTTCTCTGCTAAAAACGAGGAAAACTTTATTGTTAATCATACATACCATGTTTTTGAGCAGACGATGATGGCGGTGGCGGAACATGTTCGGACGGAGAATTATCATTGCTGTTATTATTGTTTCCAGATGAAGTAACACCAGACCGAGATACAAGCACAGCGCCAGATGTAGCTACACTCAAGCTTGGCGGTTGAGGAGGCGCGCAAATAAGATGGAGTTGTCCTGCCGCATGGATGCTCGTTACCACTTGTCCCAATTCTGTCTCCAGTAGCGCGGCCAAAACTTCATATGCGCTGCTCATTTGGTCACTGTGGAAAGTAGGAGAAAAATGCTATCATATAATTACGTAATGTAGCGTAGGTGCATTTGAAACATGACATTCAGTTGTGGTGGTACTCTGTTCCAAAAGCCACATATTTCGTAATTGTGTGGCAATATGTTCTCCAATTATACTCTCGCCTTTTTAGAAAAGCTTAATAAACTATTAAAGGCTCTCCTGAGAAAATCCACTATTGTCTCATAAATCTCATCGAGCCAAAAATTTATTACGGTGATATTGTCAGGCGAAGGATAACAACTTTTACTGGAGGTAGAGTCACCACCGCGTGGCGTAGTGTTCTCTTCATCATTTTATTCATTTATTACAATAAACGTCCGCTGGCTTCGGTGGTGGTAGCGAAGACTACGTTCCATATTTTGCATTTAAAATGCTCTTGTCCTAAAATTCACCGTCATGTCGTGTGTATTATTATTACCTTTTTTCGTGTAAATTGTGGTCCCTGCAATTCCCTCAGGGCCTGCAGCACACAGCGGCGGCAGTGGCATGGAGGAATGCCTACCGTTCCAGTAGGATAACATATGAAGTGATAAAGAATTTTTGTGACGTGCCGTTCCTGTTACGTTTGGACGTACTCATTTTGTCGCACCGCATGGACCTCACAGTTGCTGATACTACGTATTTTGACGTGAGCATAAAAAATACTCTTCTTAAAAAAATTTTGGGCTTGCTCAGCATTATTCCCTGTTTCAAACTAGCGTATATCCTCCCCAACCAATTTCGCAACCACACCACCTGGACACATTCGGGTATCTATACTACCACTACACACCTATATAGACCAACGTAGCATATTATCCACATTGCATAATACCTCCCGGGAAAAATACTGATTGTCCTGTAGCAATAAAAAATGTTCGCAATACATCTAGTCCTCAAGTGATTTGCTTTTGTCCTTTTCCCCAACAAACTATCACATTGTGGCTATCTTACCGCTTTTATTATGCTACTGCTAAAAACGAACTGCCAACATGGAGAAGCGCATTGTTATCTTATAGGATCGTTTATTCACAAGTTATAGAAAAAGGGCTGCGTACCTTAATAACAACGCGAGTACATGCGGACGTACGCAGCAACCGTAAACGCTTTACTAGTAGAGTCAATTATATATCATGTCTCAAAATGAAATTTTATTTTAGGCATTCATTCTTTCTCCCAGGCCACCCACTTCTAACCCAGCCATGATAGAGTCTCGGTTTTTCTGTGTACACTGGTCTGTGCTATACGCCGCGTCCCATCAACCCGACCTGAAGGTTATTAATGACCTGGTAGGACAGAGCAGTGTCGAGGAGTGAGGCATTAATCAATTTTAATGGGGTTTTCGTTTCCTCACACTCTGATACACTTGCACAATACAGAGCACCTTACGCTTCATAGGAAAAAGAAGAAAGCGGACAGATGGAAAACTTTGAAAGTACTTTGAACGAGCACAATCAGGCATTTATTTGATCTGTTTTGTGAAGTCGGAAATAGAAAGAGGGAGAAAGCTGTTTTGAAAGTAAACTGGAGAGAAATTATTGAAGAGTGGTCTAGGTACTCGGAAAATGTGATTCGAGAGATATTGATATCATTCTAAAATATGGCATGTTGGGTGTTATTATTATTGAGTGGGGACACATTTAATAAAGAGACGATTCTGTACTTTAGGTAAACTACTCCAACCAACACCACTACACGAGAAAAAGTATGAAAAAAATATTGGTTCAATCAAGTAGTATGTACTTTACAAAAACTATTATATGTCTGTATAACAAGAAGTGCTGTGTGGTTTTTTGGTTAAGACAGCTGCTGCCACTTCCATTATTGCAAATTTCCTTGATGTCAATGGGGAAATTGATTCTCAAGAGAAATGGAGAGATGAGAGACATGACAGGGAGAAAAGCTTCATCGATGAGACTTTTTTCATTTCGAGGCTCAATTTTTTTATATGAAAGATGGAACAATTGGTGTAAGGGAGGATATAAACTTAAAGAAACGGCAGTGTTTAAACTGTCAATTCTGGGGTTATGACAGAAGCTTTCTTTAGTGAATGAAGCAATCTGTTTTTTTCCTCGAAAAGAAAAAAAACTGGCGATGAAAGCAATAAATTTGGTGAAAGAAAAATGGTTAGCTGCGGGGATAAAGCAAAGTAGTGAAATGTCACAAGTAAGTTATTAGAATACGCTGGCAAACAATGGATTGAGAATGAAAAGTTTGTTTTATTGAATGAACACTTAGCCAAATTAATTAAAAAGGGAGATGAAGATACATAAGATATATTGTGCTATTAATATATTACGATGTGTATATTTATTTTATGTTTGTCATGATGAGAATTACTAATTAAATATTATTATAACTGGCAGAATTGGGAGAGTTTATAACAAAGACAATAATAAATCACAGGAAACTGGCGAGGAAGAAAACAAAACAAAAGGAAACAACCAATTTTTGGCCACAGGCAGCAGACAGTCAACATTTAAAATTAGATCATTCGCTTGGACTTTTTTCTCCGTAAACCTTGTGCTGGATATATTCTTTAATTTCTGCCAACGGCCCTGCGGAAAGAGGGAGAGAGAAGTTGTTGCCAAGGAGTATCACGTCTTCCGGTGGTCTTGTTTTGGGGATCCCTCTTTTCAGCAATGCAAGCCCAAAGTTGGTCCCTGTTTTGAGCATCAAGAGCTTGGTTTCGGGGATCATCATTGCCAGCATCCGGCCTAAGCTTGCATCGCTTGTCGGTTGTGCATTCAGTCTTGCAACGATCCTTGGAGCGTTTGGTTCTCATTGAATCACAGTATTGGGGACAAGTATTGGCAATACAATTGGCTGGAACAGCTTGTTCACAGAAGGCAGTCGCTTGAGCGATTGTCATTGCCTGGTTGGAGTTGGCATTTGTCGCCTGAGAATGAGCGGAGTGGAGGACTGTTTTTTGGAGCGTGGACAAAAATATAAACATAATTAGAAACAAAAAGAATTTTTTTATACACACAAGACCGACACACCAGCCAAAGCACAAAATAAAAACGGCAATTTTTCAAAAGATCTTTGTATGTACCTGCAAAAAGCAGACAAACGAAGGGTACAGCAATAAATGCCTTCATCTTCAAAATCGTTCTAGAGAAACGAAAAAATAGCAACTGTTTACAAGATCAACACAAAAGAATAACTCACTTCCCTTACATTCCTTGTTCCGTATTTTAATTAAATAAAAAATAAAAAAAAACAGGAAAAGTAAATTTTATTTCCTATTTGTTATATACATACCGATTATACTCCTGGAAATAAAAATATAAAAATTCACGCAAATAAACACAAAAACAAGTTGTTGATGAGCAGATGGACCAGCAACTGACTGAGTCTCTAGTGGTCAATTTGATTGGTCTATGTATAATCTAGTTCTCACTGACGTAGATACAAGGTGTATATGCGCACAGATAGAGCAACAAATCTGACGATAGAGAAAAAAAACTCGTCCTCGCTTCAGGGTTGTTGGTTAGCATGTAACGAGAAGCCTTCAAGAAGCCGTGTCTTTAAATATTACCAGTTCTCTCTCCACCTCAAGCAGCCAACCAACAATATTGTTGATTTTATTGTAAATGGAAATGACGCAAGACGATGAACCATCTATATGCATATGCATGTATCAAATTGAATGAGCAAAAAAATATATAAATAGGCATGTTAACTACTAGCGATACATACATATACATATGATGTTGATGTCATATTGGACCGCTTGACTGCTTGTTTGTGATGCATAATAATAAGCATATAATCTCACGTATTGGAGTTGCATATGGGTATAGTGATAGTGGTTGGTATATGTAGGTATTAAACCGTTTTTTACTGTTTCGTTACCACAAATTTAGTCATCACCTCCTCCCAAGAATGACACAATGCACTACTGCCTGTTTCAGGGGCAATAGCTTCTGGGGATGATGATGTACAAAACTGCATGCAGGTTATAATAGATAGAATTCTATGGAAAATGAGGAGGAAAAGTTTGCACTACAAAGTCAAAAGTACAAGACCTAAAACGCATTTTGGCTCTGACATTCCCTTTTGTGTGTTGTTACAATACATAATGGAGGACAAAGGAGCAGCAATCTGAATTTTTTATGGGTATTTGGTTTAAAACTTTGCTACGGCTTATTCTTTTTAGTATTCCAGTCATTTTTATACCTTAAAAGAGCCATTTTAAAGATACACTTTGTTTTGGAGCTTGACTTGTTGTTATGCTCCAATATATACACGAATACTGCTTCAAAATAACACTTTCGAGGAATTGGACACTTATTACGGAGATGTGAGGGAGAGAAGCTCTATAATTTAACCTTATAAGCATTCACAACATGTAGAATGTAAAATTTACACCACACATGGATGTGAGTAGTGTACACGCTGGTGTTATACAACATCAACCACTTGTATTTCAGTCATGATCTTTATAAAAAGTGCAAAAATGTCAAGATTTTTCCGTTGCACGACTGTACGTGTGCAAGTTTACAGGAACGTTTATTCTTGGAATGGCAAACTTTAAAATAGTAATAAAAATGTACCTAGATACACATGAAGTCAAAATAAAATATGGAAAGTCACATAAAGTCTCAAAATTATGGTGTACGTTATCGTCAAAAGGTTATATACAAAACGCTACTTACTACTACTACTAGATAGTACCGCAAGCCATTTTTTCCTTCCCAGAAAGATCAATATCACTATTTAGAAACTAGCTGATCATCATGTAATCGAGATGGTTATATTTACCAATAAAAATATAATAAAATATCGACTTGAAGCCAAGAGAACTTGTTTATTTACATGCACAGTTCCATCCCAAAAAGCTCGTCATCATCACTATACACCTTATATATATTTTACGGATAGAGGTAATAATTCAAGTCATGCGAGACATGAATTCATATATGTATAGAAATCGAATGTAGTGCATTCGTCATTTCACACTTCGCGATAAAACAAAAAATACTTGTTTTTAATGATACCGTAGAAAAATGAGGATGGCGAAATCGTATGTATAGACAGGACTAGGACAGAAGAAGAAAAAAGCAAAGGAGAGATTTTGTTACTGTGTGCAAAAAACAAAATGATACTTTATTCTTATTAAATTAGCAATTTGTTTTGCAGATCCAGTTTAAGATGAAATTGTCGCAGTCATTTAGGTCCGATGGTGATGATGATACGCGTTTATCTTTAAACTAAATTCAATGAGTCTTATTAATTTATTTATTAAGAACTGAACTTGTACGCATCAACAGAATGTGAACTCAATTCTTGGACTTTTTACATATCGCAAAACACACTTTTAAAAAATCATCCTCTTACTGGAAAACTGACAGGAATTTTCAAATGAATGAGTCAGAGACTGCAAAAAATGAACAGTTTATTTAACCACAAGCTTATTTAATTTTGTATGCGCCGCCACGAACCTCAGATGGAAATGACTTAATCCTGAATTGAGTGGAAGGGCAAAATGTAATAGCTATTAATAAATAATAAAACCTAAAAGCCATGTACCACAAAAATGTGAACATTAATTTATCATCATAAAAACCACTGCTGATTTCCTTTTAGGTTAAATGTCAAAAAAAGAAGTATTATTATTTTTATGGGTACACAAATTACATGGAATCGAATGCCATCAATCGTCAAGCAAGCTTTTCTTTGTGTCTGTTCATCACATAAACGAAAAAACGGTAAAATTGCGCAGTAAATTTAATGACCAAAAGTTTTTTGATTGCTGATTTTTACCACCAAACTGGACAACCTCAGAATCATTTCCACACACGCTCGAACTTGAATTATTCAATGCTTTTACCAGGAAAAATCGAACACAAAATGCAATGTTGAGTGATAAAGACTTGAAACCGCAACCGCCAAACAAGGCTAAGTATTTTAGTACTCTAGCCTTGATTACTTAATGTATTATGGAGAAAACATGGTTCGTTTTATATTGACCACCACCGCCACTTAATGGAATGACTATACGTAAACAGATAATATATTACTGGAAGTGGAAAAAGCCGTTACACACTCACCTGTATCGAAGTGCCAACTGCAGTGCCACGTTGTTTGACTCATACTTTCCCAAAAGCACGGTAAGTCTGTCCGCGTGACTTTTGGCGTCCTCCAAGTTAAGTGTAAGTACATCATTTTGACTGCGCAAGTGATCAATCCGACTGTTCAACCTATCAATCTCTATTTCCACCTCCCTGAATCTATCTCCACTTAAAGGTACGCCTTTCAACACTAATGTGTGTTGAATTTCTCGAACACTGCTCTCAATTGCCACTGGGTGAACCAAGTGTTCAACCACTTTCGTGGAACAGTCAGGTCCCAGTAGCATCAGGTCCAAGCCGGTCATTCCGCTTTGAGATAAATGATATTGATGTTGGTGGTAATCAGGAGGTGAAAGATGATTATGTCCACTGCCACCTCTTGCTCCACCCCCGACAGAAGTACTTTTAAGATGATTATTATTGTTATTGCCATTCGTCATGGCAGGTCTGCCATTGCCATTTATAGTACTTCGATCATTACCGTTATGATATTCCAAGTAAGACTGTGAAAGTGATGGCTGGGGTGGTGGGGTTGCCCGGAACCCGTGATCCTGGTCGTAGTAAATACTCTTGCTCTTATCAACAACCGCCGGAATGGTGTAGGTAGCATGTTTCATACTACTCTTATTGTAGTTGCTGATGCTGTGTTGCTGTTGTATGGAATGTAGTTTGGGTTGTTGGCGGTGAAGGTTTTTATTGTTATGACTTGCTTGATGAGATTCTTGGGAATTGATGTTGTTGCCACCGTCGATATTGTCGGGTGATGATGGTCGTGGGGAACAAGGCAATACAACGTTGCCACCTCCAATTCTTCCATCAACACCGTTACTACCGCCAACCTGCAGAGCTTCTTCCGTTTCACCAAGAAAACTGCTTTTTTTGTTTAAATTGCCTCCATTTCCATTACATCTTCGAGGTGATCCCATTGTTTCCACTGATGCTGCTGCTGCAGCTGCTGAGACCATGTCCGGTTTTGACTGGTAAGCTGATGATGATGACGGCAATACCACTAGCTTTTGATTTTGATGGAGTTGTTGCCGAACAATGTTCCGAGTAGGAGATGAAGTAACATTGCTACTGCTTATCATAGTTGGAAACGGCGCGTAATGACCACGACTATTATTTTTCCCTCTCGTCTGAAGACTAGTATACATTTCTTCAGGTGAGTGCTTTGATGACGACGATGGCGATGACGTGGAAGAGCTACTTTGAAAGTCAAATTGGAGACTTGCTGGAGAAGGGTGGTTTCCAGAAAGCAAGGGATCATGTGCGCTGGAAAGAATGGTAGCAACATGAGAGTACATTTTTGGCGATTTCTTCAGCATTTTCTCCAGTTCTGAGACCTAAATGACCAGATAACCGTATCAGATACAAGAATGTCATAATGTACAGCATATGAACCTACAAATTCCTCTCCAAGTCACGTTTTTGCCTGGTGGTACCAAGTTGACCCACTACATTCTAAGCAGTTGCATTATTTAACCTATATTGTAGGAAATAATACGTGGACAAAGTAAACAGAATCAAATTTTCTGTACCTTACTCCGCAGTACATCCCGTTCTTGGGCAATATTACTCAAAGCCACGCGCGTTTTCCCCAACTCCCCTTCCCGCTCACATAAACTTTTTCGAATAAGGAGATGCTCCTCCCGAACTTGAGACACCTCCCGACATATTGATGCAAACTGAGATGGAAGAATACCAGAGGTCGACGAAGATGGCGATGATGATGATATGGACGACGATGGGGAAATACTTTTCTGTTTTTCTTGTTGTTTCTCTGTAGCACCATTGAGATCAGCTCGTCCTGCAGCTACAACTCGTGGTGAATCCGTAACCATTTTATTGTTTGAATTTGTCGCTGCCGCCGCTGCTGCTGGTAGTGGAACAACAGCCGCTCTTTTATCGGATTTTATGGAAGGTGCTGTAGCTGTAGTAGTTGTAACAGCCTCACTCGTGACTACAGAAGCAGATTTTGTCGTTGATGATTTGGAAGAAGTGCCTGGAATATCTAATGTTTTCGGATGTGCCTTTGGATGATTATTGCTTGGAATGTCCTTTGATACCATTTTGTTTGTTGTTGCCTTCGCTGTTGCTGTATTCGTTGTCGATGATGACACTGACGTTGGACGCGCTGCCGTCGCAGTTACTGCAGCCGCAGCAGCAGCCGTTGGCGAAACTTTATCCGTTTTTTTGTTCATCGTGTTTCAAACGGTTACATACCTACTTGATTCCCTTGAACCGGTACTCCGTCTGTAAACAAAAAAATATTTCAGTAAAGCTATTTGCCAAACGTGTTATATCGTACCCCACTGCACATAAATAAATGTTCGCGGTAATAACTTTAAAATAAACGTTAGATACAATTTAAATTCCAGTTTTTCCTCCAACATTAAAGTGTCCCACAAAAAGGACCATTTAGCACCGTCTGCAAATTATGCTTTGTTCTTCCAAATCTATCATTACAGTACAACGTGATTCCGTGATTGTGCATACACTTTTGACTTTTATGCGCAGTTTGTTCCTAAAAATCATCACTTATTTCCCCATCAAAACGTCCGTTATTCAAATTTACTCAATTTTATGAGCGGCTGCACCACCGCTGGAATTGCTGAATAGCAATTTGCCGGGACACACACACTATGAATTTCTATCACGAAAACCACTCGTCGTCGTTCGTGAGCCATAATCATGTATATAATGAAAACGCAATAGCCATAAACACTACCACCACCCCCTCACTCATTCACCACCTACCACCAACCTAATCACAAAAAGCAACGTTTTGCAAACAAAGTCACATCATCAGTACAACCTTCACATTTTGCTTTCTCGGCAGCGTGACGTGAACTGAATGAAAGTTTCCTCCAACAAATACGAATGTGTACAACTTTGAATGTTACTCCCATTTCCGCATTATCGTAACAGCGGTAATAAAAAACTCTAAAACGATTCCCATTCTCCCATTATTATAGCAAGTCACCACCAATATACATCCACTTAACAATTTTTTTTCTCTTCAAAATTTACAAACCCAGCAATGCATGCTCTCATTTTTATCACCAGAATAGTGGTGGTGGTAGTCGTCGTGTCGTGTCAGCAAAGTAAGAGATATCATTGCTACCTAATGATGGTACTCTACGTACAAAGAAACTATATTCTGTGAGAGGAGAACGACATTTTGAATTCATGAACCGTGAATGAATTGAAAACGTCTTGCTTGGCATGTACGATGTTGATTACATACATTTCCAAAAAAGTTTTTTTTCAACGGTGTCTACAGTGTTCCAAGTTTTTCAACGCCACAATATTTTTACAGTATAAATGGTCCACACTCCACTCACTCCACAAACACACACATACTCGTGAGTGGTACACTAGAGTAGTCACAACTTACGCAGACAACCTCGATGTTCTCCACTCAACCAAGAAAATATCTCTCGCGTCTGTTTTCTTCCTTCAAACTTCAAAATATGCAAAGAGGAGAGTCATTATTGAAGAAAAACAACAAAAGCTTGGAGAGAGTTGGCCAGAATGTATATATGTACAAAGCAACCTAGTCGTGTCACTTTCTGTGTTTTCACAGTTTCACACTTGCTACAATAAAAAATGGATTTCCTGAAGGCAGAGGAAGACGTGCGTTAACGAGATAAACACTGTATGGTATACATTATTAGTTTTTTGCGGGATTAGCATTATTATTATTATTATTAGGGAACAACTATACTTTATCTCGGAGAAAGACTGAAAAGAAGATGCAGGAAGGACATGCTTTATCGTCGTGACTGCTTGCGTGCAAGCATTTTAAAGTATATTCATTATACAACAAAATGGGTCATCAATAGATCTTCATAAACGATTACCAGCCGTATTATCTCTTCCGGTTGGAGTTATGCCAAACAGGGACAACAAAAACAAAGCAAGCAGCAAAAAAATGACAGCGAGATTAAATATGTAACCTTTTGATATTTTGAGTTCGTTTACTAAGAACACAGTGGTTAACGGATGGTACCGTTTTTTGTAACAGTTTCTGTTTTGTCGTGTGGCAATTTGATAGCGTACTTCTGAAATAGACAAAATACGAGAGAAAATATACGGATGATGTGGCACACGCTCATTTCAAACACTGGGAGGGGGTATAAGGCAATCAATCATGCTCGACTAATGAAAACCGTTGATCATTTTCCTATTTCCTGAGACTGTATGCTCCGGGAAATGGGTAAAGTGACACAAAAATGCGTTAAAGGAGATAAATTGCATATCATTTTAAAAAGTAAGATCGTAAGCCTTTCTTGAGCCTTGTATCATCATCATGACACGAGTAGTTGCTGGATGTAATCCAAGTTCGTAAGGGAAGAAACAACAATTAGAATAATAGTAACGTATCGCCGTCGTGGCACGTGTTGACGCAGGATTCTTTTTCGAAAAGCGTCTGTGCATATTTCGGTTGCAATTGCAAACACGCTGCTCATAATTGCGCTCTCGGTGGAATACATTTTCTATGCCTCTTCATCCATAATCTACATCTCGGGAGACCCCTGAATACTGTTGAATTTATTTAATTTGACAAGAAAATGCTGAGATTAGGCAGTATGTCTAGCGTGAGATAACGGTCACGTGGCTCTGCTTCAAATTTCTGTATACAAAAAGTTGGAAACGTGGAGATATGTTATCATAGTTTTAAGTGTATCCTCGGGATTTTCACAAAAACATGGTACAGGCAAACCACAGAAGTAAAATTTGTGCAATAATAATTGGCCAACTTTATGCAGGCAGTCAAGTGACGCACAAACAGTCTCTTATGTGGTGTACAGTCTTCAAAACTGCGTACCTACGACATATACAGGTTATTTTTGAAAGTGCGACGTTGCATTAAAACCGTTGATAATTTTCTTTAAATTCCCGAGTACGTTTTACTACTGCTGAGAAAATTCCTGCAGGATTAATGAAAACCGGTAAATTTATCAGTTGAACTACAAACATGTGTATACATGAACCACCAGAAGCGAGACGTAGAGCTTCAATCCAAATCCAGATAAACCCTATTAATACAGCTGTCATTGGCAGAATTTTTCGCATGGTATTGCAAGAATGTGTATCTATATTCTGCACATATTGCGTGCAGGAAACAATGCCTCTGTGTCCAATCTAGGTTTGTCAACCATGTAAAAACGGAGGTGAAAATACCTTCCAAAAATACGTGTTGTATGTAACTTTCCGTTGACCATGTTTTCTGTAAACCTATGTGGACTCCGTTGTTTTTTTGTGTATCAATTTTTCCCCGTTTCGCCTTCCGATCATGCCGAGTTCTCCTATAGCATATAAAATCGACGATGTCCTTCTCGTCTCTTGCATCCGGAAATGAGATCACCGTGAGAAAGGAAAAACTATTTCTTTGCATTAGCACCACCGCGGGCCGAACGAACGTTCGCTTGTAGTTGTTTTCTTATCCCTTCATTTCCATACTATTACTGGAAAACACGGAAAAGCAATTTCAGGTCTACTACGGTTCACATACAAATACATACCTACTGAAACAGTTAAATAAATTTGCCAACTTTACATTTTTACTTCTCTCTGTGACATGCACTTGGATGGGTTCCGTGTTTGCCTCATGTACTCGGGAATTCAACATTTCACACAGCAGCACCCAACGTAAGCATTGTGTACGCCCTTTAACTGATCCTACGTCATAGAATGAAACGATTGTGGACATTCTAGAAAACAGATATTGGTAAGAGAGAGAGAGAGAGAGAGAGAGAGAGAGGAGAGAGAGCGCGCTACGTAAAATAAATAGGATCAAGTTGAATGCGAGGGAGAATGTTCGTTTACACGTTTTAACTCACCACTGTCAGTACTGCCGACTGCCACCAATAGCTTATATACAGATCTCTCGATATTCTCAAATAGCGATCTTTGGCAAATTGTCTACTATATAATTCTTGGTCAACGTATTACACTACTAACCGAGAGAAGCCAAAAAAGAGACCCGAAAGCGTTAAAATCATAACAAGTTTCTCCTGCCTCTCTCTATATCCTTTGTTTATTTAACGCTCGCGTCAGGTACTTTTTGACCTCGGCAAATTCGTCCGTACATTTAAATCTTTGTACAGAACAAATTATTCTTATGCACTCATGCATTCACCTTTTAGTCGTTTCACCTTACAATTACAGAGACCTCCATCTTTTCTCAAATTTAGCGTATCCATACATCACTTTTCCTCCTTTCCTTCACTTTGGACGTGCCAGGCAGCAACGGCAAATCGCGTTATTCCGTCTTCTCAGTACAATTCATGTCAAGCGAATTCGAAAGAAAGAATGGGACAACTTTAGCCGTCCTTCATACATAATTATCTTGCTCGCCCAGCCACGAGGACGTCCATGAATGCTCAAATGAGCATCCTTTCCCAAGTTCTTCCATCGTGAAGCTTGCTAATGACATTCTCATTTTCCCCTTTCCTTCTAACGCCTTTTATGCTCGTAAGAAAATCATCCGGGGTGATTCTTTAATGGGAAAGTAGTATAATCATCTTTAAACAGAGTAGAGTTCAAAGAGGCTAATCACAACAGGATGGCTGGGTGTATTGAGTATATTAGCATACATTGTCCTCATCAACAACCTAGTTTGAAAACATTACGCCAAAATGAGATTTTGCTTAATGAAATGTGTAAAACTTTACTTTTACATTAGCAACACGACCATAGCCCGCCACTACTACTACCACTACCACCACCATCGTCACGCCACTGCTACAACAAAATCCGTGGTGTAAAGCAACAAAGTTAAGGGAACAGAAACGGCGAAACGACAATGGTAGAAAAAGTAGTAGACTTTTCCTCTTTCAACCTCCTATGGCTATATATTTTATTTCAGTCGTACGTATCCTTTCACATTTGTGATATATGGTATCGAAACTCAATTAAGAACAGCTTGCCTGCAGGGAACTGACACGTTGCACTCCCTTATACAGATTGTGTAATTTATGCATAGTTATTTGGCCTAATGTACTATCAGGATCTAGGAGAATGAGAAATGGAGAAGTGAATTTTAATGATTTTCAGTTTACAAGAGTTCTTGCACATTTAAGGACGCTAATAGGAATTTGAGAGGTATGCTGGTGGAGTTCATTAGAACAACAGTAATGATGATGATGATGATGGCGACGGTGAAGGTGCATAGTGCTAGAGATGTCATTGTTGTCGGAAATTTACAATATTTTAAGCTAGATTGTGTGTGGCATTTGTGCCATCCAGCTACACCAACTGTTCCCTTCGATATGCATGTTATGCACATAAACACATTTTCTTGTCTTCACTTTTCCTTCCTTTTCTCTCACTCATTTCGGTCTATTGCTTTTTGCACGCACACGAGGAGCGTCATTACTACTGCACTGTTTGGAAAATTCATAAACCTTTTATGGTTACGAAATAAAATAGTTAGCATAATGAACCGTTTTATTAAAGAATGATCGTTATTTTTACTGTTTTCGTGCACAATATTAACTTCTCTACGGGCGTGTTCCCAACCGCAAGTAATGATGCAACTGCACATTTATTGTGGACCACAAACCACAAACCTCAATTACAATATCAAACCATATTTATCATAAAACTGAATTACCCCCGTTGTGGCCCACTTGGCGGAGTGAGCCAGATATTAAGTATGATTCAAACCAAAAACTTTTTCATGGCCGTAGTGTGGTAGTATTGTAAGGAACACTAAACACTTATTGTCTTTAGGCATTTATACATTGGTTTGGGGAAAATAATGAAAAAATATCATCTCACTTTATGATAATCGTGGTCACCTCGCCCATATAATAATAAAAGGCATAAATTGTTGTTCACCAAAGTTTCCGTTTTAGTTTTTTGCGTAAATTCCAAACTTTCAGATTGCTAGTCCCATCTGAAAATTTTTGCTTAATAATTTGAATCCAATCTCGAAAGTTTCTACATTATGCTACTGCTTCTGCTGCTGCTACAATGAGGATGATGACAAGGATGATGATGATGCAAAGACCAGAATGAAACATTTACGATCACAATATATGTTATATGCGTAATGAAATATCTAAACATAAATTCTATTATAATGTATCTACCTACTCGTTTCATAGGGTTTAGCTGTGCAGAGGGATACAATTTCCTCTTCCGCAACGAGGAGAAAGGAGAAGTGTGAATTTAAAGAGAAAAGAGTGTATGCTCGGATCTCATTTGACAACTTTTTGCTGATACACAAAAAGCAGTTCGCGTAGGGAATTCTCTGAGTGCCTGCTTGCCTTACAACAGCAGTATCATACCCCAATCTTTTCTAGACACGCAAACGCATTCCTTGATAAACCAGACAAGGCCTTCCAAAACTATGAAAAAGTTTGGTGAGACGGAGCAGCTCGTACATTACAATATATTATGCATATTTATGCATTAATAATACAACAAGAGTATGTGTGCACACTACACGTCAAGCCTAAGCTCAAGTCACGAAAAATGGAAGACAAGTTAGCCAGCTGAGTTTTTAAACATGTGTGGCGTTTTCTGTTGTGAATTCTTCTGCTGAGTTATTCATTGAAGCTGACATCGGTAGGAAAAGAAAAGAAAACGGCTCAGAAGGCGAGTGAGTGTAAAAGATGGAAATGGGCACACGACGCCAGTGACATTTCCCAAGGTAAGGTGACATTGATAAATGATTGTGCAACGCAGCGTCAGCAGCAGCCGTTAGCAAAAAAAGTAGTACATAGACAATGTTCGCAACTTTGCTATATTAATATGCAGTTAGGCGTATGTGCTACCGATATAAAAAGTGAAGCAGGATCAAAGCCGTATTGAATAAGAGGTGTGAAAAGCAAAAAGCAGTAACTTGCACCGTCTGCTTGGCTAATCTTGTTGTATACTTTCCAATGCATTTACAAAATAGACAACTTTGTTGAGAAGTTTAAAGTTTCGAAAAAGCATAAAATTTGTCATGATTGTCATTTATTGCAACTTCATGTCGCTTTGAGTCAGGGAACATTTTTATAACCCTTACCCTCAATAAACTGTTATCCCAGTTCAGACATTTGTGCTAAAAGGCGTAACATTTTGTACACTTTAGGCGAAGCAAATGACTATCACGCAACGGAATATGGGGCCTGTATAGTTATTATATACTACGAATTAGGCTTCAACAACAAGTAAAATATTGCTACCGTTTTTTTGTGTCAGACGAAACCATTTCAATCACACATGACTGCAGTTTCAATAGAGCAAAGTTGACATTTTGATTAATATCAAAGGTAAATCCAGCCGCATTACAAGCTACTTCTCTTTCTCTCTTCTCTCTCTCTCTCTCTCCCTCTCTGTAATTTGCCTTGACTGATATCATTTTGCATTGGTGTAGACAATGGTTCCCAATTTTCTTCCATCGCAAAGTATCACGTGGAATGGAATGACACTTATGTGCTTTCCAATCTCAACTTGTACGAAAGAACAAATCTACATTCAACGGGGGAAAGTACCTTGCTTCGACGCACTCAATTTACACTCTGCATCGAAATAACCTTCTTTTGACGCAGTATGAATATGAATCAAATTTTGGTAAATAAAACAATCAGTTTGTTTCCACGTTTGGAATCCAAACACAAGCTATTTTTGTGCTTAACCTTCCTCCGATCAAACAAGACAAACTACCCTGCTACCTACAATACACGATAATGAGCACCTGTGCTTTACCACTACTACGTCTACTTACTCCCCGCAAAAACAAAACAATCTGGAAGGATTCAAATCAAAATCAGCATAAAGAAGGGAAACAGTTCTACTCATAATAAATTCATGAAAACGGAAACAAACGGACAAATGTGTACGAAGGAGAGGGCGAACGTGGAATATGGTGGTTGCATTGACTGATAAAGTAACAAATTGTGTCAACAACCCAGGGAAACCGACGACAGCAGAGGCGTAAAATCGAGTACAACAGTACAACTGGGAAAGGGAACAGACTATTCGATGGAGGTATGGGATAGTTTAGCAAAGATGACATGCAGAAACACAGCCACCAAATATGGGTAAACGACGACGGCAGAGAGTCAACGAACAAGCAAAAGGATGTTATTAAGTCCAAGCAGAAAACTATGCAGCGATGCTTTTTGACATAGTGGCACAGATGTTTACGTTTTCATTTTATGTTTCTCTCTCCCCGTTCACTTTCCAACTTTTGTTTTATATCCAACACCACCACCACACGCTTCCCAAATATTTTTTTCTCTCTTTCTTTTGTGACGACGGTATCCCTCTCCGAAATGGTTGACGCGGGGGAAGGAAGGAAGGGGAGTCAAGTTAACAGAACTGCGGCTAGTGAAACGAAATATTATTTTATTAAATTGAACGAAGCAAGGGCGTGCAAAAAAGTAATATTTTGTTCTTCGATGAAAAAAATAATAATATGAGCCGCTGACGAAAAACCGTTGCTTAAAAACTTTTCCAGGTACTTTGTTGACTAGAAAGGAAGGAAGGAAGCAGAGACATAAATTTCAAATTGATTCTTGATTCCTTCATCTATTGTTTCCTTCCTCTAGAGTTGACGGTGAAACCACAAGCTAGTAAAAAAAGTCATTGCTTTTCGCCAGCTTTCTCTCCAAAAAATTGAGTTTAGTGAAATGCTGGTTTCACGAGACCGAGACGAGCCACCTTTTTTACCACCGCATATTTATCTCTATTGTTCAAACTTAAGTAGTTTAACCTGTAAGTATGTATTGGATAATATGTACGGCTCCGGTTATATGTATGCAAGATCCGAAGATCCAAACTGTAAAAATAACTTTTCAGAATGAAGATTTTTAAAGATGAATCACGGGAATTTCCTTCAACGTAAGCTTGTGGTGGTGGTGGTGTATCCTAATCACTGTCATGCCATGACATAATTTTTATGTCGAAAGAACCCTTCGTCAAAAGTCATTTGGGAAAAGGAATCATAATAATAGCATTATTCGCCCCAAAAATGGGAGAACCTTGTATAAATCCCAATTTTTCTGCTCTATTTTATGCTCGGAAAGATGTATAGTTTCTCCGCTTACAGCTTTAAATTCAACTCCAGCAGTGGTCTTGTCAGTTTGGTGTTGCTGCGTTTGGGTTACATTCACAACATCCTTCACATCTATATTATACTGTTATAAGTAGGTTTGTAATTGTAACTGTCAAACCACCCGCGCTCGTATATCTGTGGTGAAATGGATTTTTTATCACTTACATGATATGGTTCCTTGCAGCTGTAGTATATATAACAAAAGTAGTACGATTTTTTGATAACCATTACACAAGGATATTATTTTGTGCTCTCAACTCGACTGGCAAACCAAATTACTGAAATGAAAAAGTAAATATATTTTCAAGATCCGCAAGGATGTAATAAAATGTAAAATGCACCGCCGTTGGTGATGCCTTTCCTCAGACAAAAAAGCTTTTTTTGACTTATCGAGCTATCAGCTCCCCACTACCGTCACAGTCACTCCTTCCTCAGCTGGAGAATCGCAGAGCGCAACTAGAGCGTGGATTTTGATACGAAAGTTAGAAAAAATGAGACGAAAAAGCTTTTCCAAAAAGAACTCAACTACCGATACGTTTTCCGCTCGCGATGATAGTAAAATGGGTTATGCAGGCAGCATCCTTCATTCTTTCACTCGGCTATCTAACCACCCGTTGAGAAATTCACCGGAAGGGTGTTACTCTGCACCATCCCGAGAAGAGAGAATTCCCCATTATTATTGAGAGAAAAGACGGATATACCACCACCTCTGGTGGAGTCACAAATTGCTGCGGTAGTGAAAGTACCATGTCATTACGCGACACGACCCAGTCATTTATATACACTTTTTTAGGTACCCGCGGTATAAGAGTGAGGAGGAAACGGTAATTTTGAATCTCTTCCGCTTTACATGTCAAATGCAAGAAGGACTGGTCTAGTTATACACCGATACACACAAAGCTACCCATTTTGTGGAATGGCTTTCCTGTTACCTCCACCTACTTATAACCGCCTTATCCAATTGTTACTCACACGTTGCCCTTGCTCCCAGCAATACATACCTAATCTACCCTACCTACACGCTACTACTACAAAGCAACGGAAAGGAGCAAGTGTACGGCATTGAGAAAGTTAGCAGGTAATGAAGGAAGTTCTTGGTACGTACAGATGGGCACTTAAGTAGATTCAAAAATTCAAGTAGGAAACTAACCAAATCGAATAGAACAAAGTAGAGACAGAACCTAGTATGAACTTTTGGTAGAGTGTGTGTGATTAGCCCCATGTCACGGGGAATGGAGTAAAGTTTCTGTTATCGACATGAAAAGATACCATATCAGTTACGTTTTACTTTGAAATATAAAGCTGGAAAGAAAGTAGACTAACAAAAGCATCTTCCTCCGTGTAGCTGCAAGATGAGTAGCTTTGAATACAAGAGGAAATTCTATTTTTGATAGTACTTCTAGTTAGATTTTAGGGAAGAGAAAAAAATAGGAGTGACGTTCAAAGATCTTTTGTAGTAGCTACATTACAGATGAATTATATATAATGATGTACGCTCATTTCTTTCTCGCTTCCGTCCGTTCTCCGCTCCTGAACCACCGACACTAACGTAAATTGGCAGTTGGATTGAGAATAAGTATATCCTGTACCGATAAAAGTGTATCGACCTTTCTTCCAAGGGAAATGGATTGAAAACTTTAATCGGGTATCATCGCTCGCGCTTGGTTGTGTACTTGAGCGGACGCGTGTGTATGTGCGTACTTATGGGACTACAAAAGAAACAATCTTACGTTTTTTTTTCTAAAAAAACCTCGTTGTATACATGGAACGGGAATGAATACGATAACGAAGGTGAAGATGTAAACGGAGGGGGATTTTTACAGGCACTTTCATATTTCTCGGTGTTCTTCCATGCATGTACCTATGTGTGTGATCGAGACATTTCCTTCTATTCTCTGTTAAACAATTTTCGTTACATTTTCTCTGTAAAAAAAGAGGAAGACTAGCATGAAATGAGCCAATTTTGTCGGGACTTAGGAACACAGGAGTGTAATCGTATTACGAAGAATGTTCGAGGGTAGTTTTCAAGTTAAGTAACCTGTTATCGTATTCGCTGTCCTGATATGGTCTTACTAGAGAGATACGTAAGCTTGTCTTTGAAGAGATAAGAACTAGAGGTAAGCATGTAGGTACATGGGTGTGATCAAGTTAGGCTTCATGTTTCACCTCCACAGGAAACAGCATTTTCTATTAGTGAAGGTGTAAAATTTTATGGAGGCTTTCTATATATACGAGACTACACTGGATATCGGGCAGTTGTAAAATGAAATACAATAAATAGCTGGAAACGAGAAGAGTTGAAGTAAATGTGCGCAACATCAAGATTTAATATGTTTCTTGTTGACACTTACACAGGTCGTTTTGCCAAGGTTTAGTGTTGTGCTAACCCCATGCCTTATTTGCTTTAATAGATAGCAGTACAAGGACACAACCTACTCAACTCAACCTATTGATTAAGAAGTTGAAACCAACATCTAAAAATGATTAAATATAACGATGCAGAAAATTTCAGTGTTCTTGGGAGAGAAAAACGATTAAGTGCATGTTTACTATAAAGCATGAAAACCGCCTACAATGTTTCCACTCAAAATCTTTAATTTCTTTTGTGTCAATTTTTGTACATAAAAATGTTACTTTCTCTGCGACATCGTGTCATTGTCACTCAATGATTATTAACTATTCCCCTTATCCTTGCTCCTTCAACCAACTAATTATAAAAAACGTCTCAGGTCCATCAAAGAAGATAGGAGACTCCTTTTGAAGGTATCTTGTATTTAGATCTAAAACGAGTTAGAAGTTAGAATCTCAATCACCATCAAATAAAACTTGAAACACAAAAAATGTAGCTGAAACTGACATCAAATCAAGCAAACAAATTGAGCAGCAGTGCCTTGGGACTGTGCACAAATACATTTTACCACTATTATCATATGACTGTGACTCCTTTGGACGAACTATATACTTTTTTTTATAATTTATGTATGTGTGCATTGTACATGCCATATTTCATGTATTTGCTCTCCTGTTTGATAGAAGCTTTTTTTCCTTCACAAGTTTTGAGTGAATAAGAGCAAACTTCAAAGTTGGTTCATCACTCTTATTTCCAGTTTTACTTGCTCTATCACCAAGTAGCATCCTTTCACCAAATTCCTTTTTCTCATAACATCCTCTGTCTTTCATTACCCATTTTCAAATAAAAGCTATATACTCACATCAGACTCGAGACAGATCTAATTTCCTTCATAGAATAGGAAAGGAAAAATGAAACAAAAAGCCCAAGGAAAAAGTTATCAGTAGCATATCTCTAAAAAGAAAGGAAAACTTTGTTCTAGGCACGACCCGTAGCACAGCAGATATCTCGCTTCCTTTTCTCCACTACTGGAAAAGTTTCCTCCTGAGCTCTCCTAATAGGGAAATGAGCAGTAATATAATAAAAAGCAAGCACGTCGCGTTTTAACTTATGGAAAAGTCACAGACATAACGGAGCTCATATCACCCAAAGTTTAAAATGTGACTCCTTCTTTTTTTACTATACTGCAAAAAATTTAAAGCTTTACGCCAATTCCCCTGACACAGTCTCTTGTCAGATTTTTTTCGACATAAACCATCCGTTACACACTCTCTCTCTATGCTTTCTGCAGGCTTGATTTACTTTAAAGTACTTTACATTTTTCTTCCAGTTCAGAATATTTTAAAATGTCATATTCCTAGTGCAGTGCAATCATGTAAGATGATGATGTATCCGATCGTCTGGTAGATATTAGGGTCTCTGCATGCCTGCTGTTTTCCCCGCGATGCGCTGTCTGATTGCAACACAGTTCTGCGAAAATGGCAGTCAGTCACTACCCAGATACCAAATTTCTTTAAGAATGACCAAGAACAAGATGAACATCCGAGACTAAGTTGTCTAATAAAACGTTCTCTTCATTCTCATTTCAGTCAAGAACCGTATAAATTCTGGCGTCCATTAGGGTTTGTTCACTGTTGACTGTGCAAAAACGGATCTAGGCCTACATACAAGTGCACGTTTTGCGATACAAAACATACGAAGAGTAACGAAGGGGTAACGTGGAGAAGGAGCTTAAAATTGGCAAACACGAAGACGATTTCAAGTGGAAAATTCAGTAAACCATGTTATGTTGTGTTTGTTATTATTATTGGTGTTACGTCCGCGCGCCAAAAGCATAATGCCAAAAGGGCTGTACGTGTAGTAGTACAGGTACTGGTTGTAGTAGTCGTTGGTCTTACACCAGAACTAATAAATAGCCAATACCCATAAAACAACATGTTAGCAATAAATCACACTTTTCCCCGGTAATAAATGCCAGAATACTACACTGCTTTTTCCAAACTTATTTTTTGCATCAAATTTTTTTTCTTGGCCATAAAGGTACTGTCAGTCAGCTTGAAATGAAGTATGTACAAATGTGTGACATGCACTGCAATTGTAGCTGCTAAATTTTAGTTATATGAACTCTCTTCATAAAGTAATAAAAATAAGGTCGAATGACGAGGAAACTAATGCTCTGCTCACATTGCATGACTTACATTTTAATATAAAAAATGACAGGGAATGAGTGACTAGCACAAATTGAACTGTCGAGAAAAACTTCATCTTGTGAGGAGTCGTTAGAGCAAACAATAGAAGTTGGAAATGCACGCCAAGTTAATAATGTGATATTATTATGAAATATACACAACAAAACATAAACACATAAACATACCCAGAAAATATCTTTCTAGTCGCTACAGCGCTACTCACTTTTGCAGCCGGCAGCTACTACTGCTGGACACGGAATGGAACGATGATGATGATAAATTTTTCGAGTAGGGTAACGTAAACAATAAAGAAAATCCGAACGTGATTAGATTATTAAACAACTGCAATTTTTATAGGCAATACCCCCATATAAAATATGACGGGAATAAAAAAAACTCAACAAATGCAATTACCCTACATGGTGGTCTCCTTGTGAGTTTCATGTTTGCAGTTTGCACTTACATTAATGCCCTCACATTTTATTTTTCTTGCTAAACACACTACCCTGCTGACGACGGGACTTTTGATGATGTTAGATTATGCCGCGAGTCATAAATTTATGTGATGTTATCACGAAAAATGTCTACTGAAATTGCTGGACAGTGGACATGGACAGGAGAAACCCACATAGCATTTAGCAATTTCCCTTAAGAACGTAAATGTAATGGCTTCCACCAAGAAAATTGGAAATACTTTGAAGGCGTTGGCATTTGCAAATACATTTTTTGGGACAACCCACATTCACAATTTATTATGTATGAGTAGGAAAAAAATTTATCAGATCACATCCATCACAATATTTTATACTTCTTCTTCTTTTCATTCATTTATAAAAATGGATAAAGTTTTTGATTAGCCGAGAAAAAATTCTGTTCATTCCTGATGGGTAAAATATCTTGAAGATTGACATTTCTTCTCTAACTGACGACGACAAATATAAAATTTTTGCACGACAAGAATTCAGTGATATGGGCATATATTTTTGAAAATGTCATTTCTTCTTGTCTTTTAAACATCAATAGGACAACACAAAAAAGGAACTAGCTTTCGTGTTGCACAAATGCTGCATTACTTTCCATTCTACATGTTTTCCAATATTTTAAAGAATGAGTTTATAGATCCTGCTTATATTAATACTCTACAAAGAAAAATGCACTCAATTTCTCTTGATTTTCTATCCAATTTTTCAGTCTTGGTAGAAAGTTGAGAATTTTGAGAGAATGAAAATGATAACGCGTTCACGTTCCCCATAAGAGTTTCTTCTTCTAAAAATGCTGTACAACAACAGACACACAAAACGATATATACAACCTGCAGCGCATTAAATGAGCACACGAAAAACTTTTCTCATTTCTCAGGTATTTCAGGTATTTTTATTAAATATTTCCCTTCTTTTTGTTCTTCTGTTTCATACAATCCAACATCCATTTCATCCTACTTTTCATTTGCCCTGTTAAACAACGACAAAATAAAAAAAGCTCACGATTATTTCCTTCCCACTCCCTCTTTCTCTCTGCTCATTGTCTTTCCTTTTATTCCGCTTGGCTGCCTGTTAAAAAGTTTGCATTACGCTTCAACGGCTTCAAAGGATGTGCCTTTTTCGCTATATTAAAACGGGATCAGTAGTGTCGTAACAGCAGTGGCAAATATAGGTAGTGGTAGTACATAATGTCGTAAGACGAAAAAGAAAATGTGTTTCATCCACTACTCCTACTCTTACACCTACTCTACTGTCTGCTTAGCTAGCTGTCTCGCTTTTATTGCTTTCTACGACTGATCATAAAATTAATCCCCGCAGAGAATACATCTCTTTCTATCTCTCACCTTCTTCTCATCAGTATACCTATACTCAAAACATTCCCCTTTTTACTCCATCGTCCTCTCTCTGCCTATAAACACAACACTTTTACCCCTCTACAGTGTACAATTTATTACTGTTTGGTGCAAACAACAATGTATATATTCCAGTAATTTGATACGTGCACATTTCTGCACGATGTGCCCACTTATTATTATTCTTTCTTTTCAATTCTTCGCGTACACTTGGCAAAAAATATTAAAACGAGGATAGTTCAGTCTTAATTTTCGTGTGGTAATAATGTGTAGTGATGCACGTTACCGGGAGAAAACCTTTAGGTAATTTTGAGATTAAGCACACACAGAGAAAAAATCTTGATCCTTCCCACTTTCTCTCTGATACTATTTCCTTACATATGGCAATCTTTCAAAGATGGGGTGGTCCGAGAAATGGTCTAAATATAACTCACGTTTATGTAACTCATAGAAACGTATACTAGAAGTCCATAGATATTTTTGGACACTCTGTAAAGCAAAAATGTTCCCATGGAAAAAGAAAAGAAAAAATTCAACGACCCGACCATAACAGGAGCATTTTCTTAGATGGAAGGCATAGCAACTTTCTCTAATCCCAATACCCGCCGACACGTAACCTTAGCTACTATACATACATGCCCACATCTACAGATACGTCGACTAGTGCGTTATCTGTAAGTTGTTGTAAGTAAAAATTATCTATATATATTTTAGTTTGGATTGTTGCATAAAAGTTCCAGTTCGGCCTATAAAGATGGAAAACAGGTTTTAGGTGCCATTTAACAGCTGCCATGCTATACGCTTGTCTCGTTCAAACTTCGTTGCTGGCCGTGATGATGCTGATGGTGACGATGGTGCTTTGGTAGTTCTCTGTCTCCTTGTATTTTCTTTTATTGTCACATTGCAGAGAAATATTTAAGGAATGCATAAAATAGGAGGGAGAAAATCCTCTTTGATTCCCTTTCTACTTCCTCTATGAATATGAAATGACTCGCATGTTTTAGCATAATGTACACACATTGACTTGAAAAAGCAAAGGAGCATCAGCGTAGTAACGATTTTTCTGTCATGTTTCATGGAAAATGTATAAAGTGTTCACATCTGATAAATTCTAACTCTGATTTCCGGTGCGAAGCTGGCCCTTTCTGTAACCCCCATTCATATTTATTGTACATAGCAAACGGAACCTAGCTCGGGTAAACTGTAACAGGAATCTTTTGACAGGAGCTCTCATTTTTGCCGACATTTCGATAAGGTACAATGATCATATTTGGTTTGTTCTGTGGTCTGACATGACAGATTGGTTTCTGCACGTTCTATCTGGAAAATTGTGTAAGCAATAGCATTGTAGTTTCGAATACAATAACAGTAAATAATCAGAAAAGAATTTGTGATGATGACTTCTGACTTTTAGGGAAAACTATAAATTTCACAAAAGGATTGTTCTGGTGTAGGATCAATCTGCCAATTAAAAATCGCCAGAGAGCTGATTGGACTTTATTGTTACTGTTTGACGGTAGGAATTGGCGTGTAACAGGATAATTTCCCAGAATGTACTTGTACATCGTGAAATTCTTGTGTATTGTGCCTCCACATGCCCACATATAGCACGTAGACTTTTGCTTAAATATAAAACAATGTTGCCAACTTCTATTAAATCATTGCCACTGCTTTCCCCTCTCGGAGTGAGGAGCTCGCTTAAATAAGAATAATTTTCGTGAGAATTGGCAACTGAATGGGTATGCGGTTGATCCTGATATGAATACGAAATAACTGTACATTTTCAAACTAAATTTACTTGTTCGGATGACTGCTCAGCGATGTGTGTAAAACTTTTGTGAACGTGAAAATATTCCTGTACGAAGAAAAAGATTCTTTTTTCGGATGTTGTGATAAAGCCTGCTTTTTTTTGCAGTACGGAATGGAGTAAGACGGATACGGTAAAAATCCTCTCTGCTGTTACCGCGCTTTCACCTTAAGGTACGTTCGTATATGAGCGTAGTGACGAGTTCAGATTAATGGGCAACCTGAGAATAAAAGGAACAATAAAAGAGACTGTCAGTTTTAAAAGATATCGAATGCGAGACGCAAACCTGTCTTGTCTTTTGGCTGGCGGCGGAGTGGGAGGGAGAGTTGACTACGCATAAAATTAACTGGCATGAGCGAACAAATGATCACATGATAACAAGATTTCCCTATCAGCTTCAATTTCTGCTGACTTTATATCTAACTGTCTGAGGTTCCAACCCTGCTGAAACGACAACATCCCTATGTTTAACAATGTGTCTCTCTGCTCGCTCCCTACACGGAAATAAAGGAAATTGCCTCATTATAATAAAGGTAGCCAAAATGGGGTCTAAAGAACGTAATATTTTTCTCTACAGAGCGAGTCTCTCTCTCCCTCTCTTTTGGCAGCATGGATGCACGCACTTTCCTCCTATATCAAAATAAACTTCAACTTTATTATGGCTGGAAACTTTTGTTGTGTTCTCCATCTGTACGTGAGGCGTTACTTAAAGTGTTAACCTAACGACTATTCTAGTATCAAGTAAGTCGCAGTATATATAGGGACATTTTATGAACTTTGGCAGTTTTAGCTCTTTCTACAGTCGTTTGCAATACAGCCAGATAACGACAACAAATAAGTGCGTTCTTAAATTCTGTCTTCGTTTTTACCTCATTTCTCATTTCTTGTTTAATTTTCTTTCTCATAAATTATGCATAGAGAAACATGACAGAGAAACCTGCCACACATGGTCTCTTTTGTAATACGCAACAGCTCATAATACGTGATAGAATTTCGCTACTTGATCCCTCCTGGAGAAAAATGAGCATTCAACTTACTGCTACAGTTGCGTTGCTGATACATCATTTGTTTAGTATGTTCAGTAAACATGAGTTATCAAATGTCTAGCGTATTGTGTCACTACTGGTCTATTTTGGTCCTTTAAATAAATTATACTTTATGGGTTCAAATGTACACGGCATCTTGTTATTATCATCGTTATATTCACACCTTCCTTGGCAAGGTCTACTTTATGTGACAGCGCAAGCGATTCAGTTAACTTTCACTCAGACTTTTTTCTTCTTAGAAATTTTGAAAGCACGAACGGGATTTTTTCTGTCACCGTCCACTTAGTTAATTATATTGGGTGTATTTCACTTTAAATTTATTTTGCTTGAGTACTCTAAAGAATTTTTTACTTTTATTAAAAAGATAATTAAATGTCATTTTTTTGATAGGTCAAGGCTGTATTTAATATCTGTAAACATGTAATAAATTATGTATGTGACAACCAACTGAGTCCACTTATTAAACTCCTGACTTCTGGAAAATGTCTGGAAATGAAATAACTTTTAATTTTGATCGTGACACATTTCATTCCCTTGAAGCCCTGCATCCCACTTGTATACTTCATCAATTCATATACTGACAAACATACTGACAAATTCTTGTGATTTCTCCCTCCCTGTAGAAATGCTACCCACTCAACAAATACAACGTAGCAGTGGTGGCAATTTTAAGAATGTGCAGAAGTGCAATTACATTCGCCCCGCAATTGAGAGTGGGCTTGTTCCGTGACAGCATTTTAAGTAAAATCAACAAGGAAAATCGTGATGCTATTTTGTGCTTTTTAGTAAGAAAATAGTAAACACACAATCTTCATTCCCATCATCAAAATGATGATGATGGGGAGTAATGTTGAAAAATGGGCTGGTAAAGAAACACCCGTAACGTAACGGGAAAAATCTTTATACTCTCATTCATATTTCATTTTAACTTTGTGGAGCAGACACACACCAGGGAACGCTTCGTGATTCGGAACCCAAGTGCTTTCCTCTTCATCTCGTCATTTTCGCTGCAATTCTTCCACATCTTTTCCATTCCGTGAAAGCAATACGATCACATTTTGCGGGAAAAATTGTAATGTAAGCCATTTGGTATGTTCTTGATACAATTCGCAAAAAAAGCACAGCAGACGAGGGAAAAAACTTGTTGTTCTGTTCTTTATTCCTCTCTTGTCTTTTTCCTCTCTTTTCCCTGCTTCTAAGTCAGTTTTTCATCTGTTTTAACGGTGAACGTACTTTTTTTTCTTTCGGTACGTCAGTAACCAGATATAGATACATAGTACATCTTTTGCTGAGGTGTTTATGTATATAAATATACCTATTTATTTTACTTTGTTATGCTTCAAGTGTGTTTTCTGTTGGTAAAAGTCTAAGACTGCTCAATTTTTTCCTTTCTTCTTCTTCAAAAGGAAGTAAAAAAAGAAAGTGGCGGGGGGTTGGTGGTTAGAACACGTCTCTGTGAACGTGGTTTGAATTGCAAGAATCAGGAAGCTGACTGTGAATGGTTGGACACGGTGTGTTTGTACTACAGTTTAAGAACATTGGAACACTGGGGCGGAACCGAGTGGGGTTGAGGACCCTTAAGTCACAAGACAAGAGAGAGAGAGAGAGGGATATACATATAAGAGATAAAAGAACGCCTTTCGGTTAAATACTTTTATCTGTACTCCATACAATGTGGTTAGAAGTTAGTAAAAACGATAATATATTATATAGTAAATTGTACCTAGTTGCTTCATAATGATTAAAAATCTCTTTCAATCTGCCAACATCAGCAATGTTCAAATACATTTACCGCATTAGGTACAAGGGCATAGGAGTAATGCATCACCAAGTGTTGCGAAATCGCTGGATACAGAATGAAATGGGAATGCTGTATTTGAGGAAGATTGTTACAAAAATTGAATGATGACGTGGGAGGTGGGATCAGGATGTTGAACACAAGAAAAAGAAAAGTGTGTCGATTTTTTTGGTTGGATTTACAATAGTACTCAAGGGAAAAACAAGCCGTAATGAACTTTATAAAGACTCAACAAGGGCACAGTATATAGTGTATAGGTAGATGATAGATTTATTAAAATGATTAATGGTGGGTAAAATTATGGAGAGAAAATGAATACAGATTTTTTACACTTTAGCAAAATCCTAATGATTATTTATGAAAGCAATGTTTCAGTACAAAGCACACGTACTAAAAGTTTTAGTTTAGGTGTCTGCAGCTATAAGAAAATAGCAGCAGTAGCATAACGACCTGCACCCTTCATATAGGCATGATGGCTGGTAGATATAGGGGGAAAGCACAACAAAAAAGCAACATGTTTGTTTCTTCAGAGTTTTTGAGGGTTACTAAATAGAGAAAGAATAAAAGCATTTGTTGAAAAGTTTTTTTCTCTCCTGTGCACGCCTTGCTTCTTTTCGCAAATTGCTCAAGATGGCTGTTTAAATTTTCGAAAATAATTTGATGGACAAAGTTTTCCGTAGCGTTGCACCAACACTCCGGCACTGACAGGAAAAGAGTTATTATGAAAGTTGTACCTTGTACGTGGCTTCCTTTTAAATGACACGAGAAAAGAAGAAAGCAATCTTTTGAAACCACAATGCCCCTATTGTTCTGCTCGTAAAAAGGAAACACGCAGAAGATGTAAAACTTTGCGTGCTGACATATTGTTACGCTGATCTCCACACACATCGGTAGAAAAAGCAAAGCTCCTGCATTACTCATAATAATCCTTTAGCTGGGAGAAAACGCTGCTGTGCTAAACAGGTAGCAGTCGGTACACATACTCAAGGAACGTACAAAGTTGTAAAGGAGCGTATCCGGAAGAAACAAATTATTAACATACATTATTGTTCTGGTATATTTATTACACACTTTTTATGCTTGCTTTTACTGCCAACTCTCAAGCGAAAACAATTTTTCAACGTCTACACTACATCTTACTATTTCTTTTAGCAGACTGTATTAGGGCAGGCTGTGCTTTTTTTAATTAAAACTTTTAATAATTTGTCAAGCAAATGAGCTCATATGTTAATTACTGATGAAAATAAAACATTTTGTAAATTATCGCTCCACATGCGTGCCGAAGCCATATTGTTTATACTTTAAAAACCAGCAGTGCTAACGACCTCAATTCTATTATTGACTGCAATCTTGAATTGTGGATAAAAGCGTACAGCTGCTAATTTCCTTACTTACGTCCCGACGTCCTAAAGTCCCGACGTCCGCATTTTTTGCTTGCAAGCAGTTTTCTATGCATGTTATTCTACTGCAGTTATAAATGATGCAATATTTGTGTATTATATTGCACTCGTTTATGAATCATCAATATAGTCTTTCCAACGTTGGAAAGTGTCCTTTCGTTTCGAAAAAGGCGCTTCTCGCGGGATATTTATTGTGTGGTAGACACATAAGGAATGACCATAAAGATGCTGCTTAACGGACCCATTCAGTTTCAATGAAGTAATACTGAATAATAAATATTATGCAGTACCTAATTTAAAATCATATCTTGGATTCCGCAGTCCCCACTCAACACAAGAACAGTGACTTAAGAGCTCTAGAATAAACAGTAGTCATCAACAGTATTTTGAACCTCTTTCCCGTTCCACCCTGTGCAAGGGAAAGTAGAGTTATCATGGTTTATGAAATATCCCTTTTTCTTCCTTTTATTCGTCGCCACGTAGCATGCATTTTTAATAGACGCAGTGGCAACATCACGGGAGTACGTACTACTTGTGGAACCATTTCTCTGATTGCTGTATCTTGCTTTGCTTTTCTTTTCCTGTGTATGTACATTTTTCAACAAGGAGAAAAGTGCCTGCTGGCTGGCCCATACACCAACTGGAATAATATCAGCGATAAAAATATCACATTTGGACAGTTTTATGGAATGCAAACTGATCACTTGTTTGGTGTAGTAGTCCTCCTTCTCACATGCTGTGTTGGTGATTGTACGTTGTTGCTAGCTTCGTTTGGCTTGACACAATGGGATTCGGATCTCTATTCACGGAAAATGCGCAGCTTTTTATATATTCCCATATTTCAACGGGAACACAGCAACTGCCGCTGTTATATACCTACACAAGCACACATCCACTAGCAGCAACGGTAGTAAAAATAGGGCCCTAAATGGTGGCTATGGTCATGCTGTGCCCATTTTCCAGCTTATGTGTGCGGATGGAAGTGTCGATAAAAAGCCATTGTCGGTGGCTATAGGATTGGACTGGAAAATGTTATTACACAGTAATGCCAGTAGTAGTAGTGTACTACAACTGCCCCATTCTTGGATTTTAGGAACCTTATGGATTGTCTAGTTCTAATAATCTTTCCCTCGTTAAAACCATTCAACAAGCATATTCGTACTCCTCTCGTTGTATGGGTACGATAAGTGCAAAATTGCAAAATGAACCGTGCTAGTAAAACTAAAAGCACCAGTATGGCGTCACACAGTAGCACTCTCTACCATCTGAAGTCCCGATGGCGACTTTCCTCCCCGATACTCTTCCGTTCTGGTAACATTTAAAGGTGTGCATTGGAAAACTGTTATTTAAAAAGTGTATTCAACTTGTTAAATAACAGCAGGAAAAATTCAAGGGGTACCTGGATATCACGTGCCGTTTAAGTATACATGTAGATAGGTAGGTATACACTAAAAAACTGACCATGTTTTGAAGGTATATTGCCTTTTTAGGATCATTACACTGTGAAATGGTACTTCATTATTCTTGTGGGTGATTTTCCTTTTTATCTCTTTTTTCAGTGTCAATGTCATTTAAAACCCAGTAGTGTCGACCAACTTACAGCCATGTGGTTACCTTTTCACACCACTACTACTGCAGTGTTACTGCAATGGATACAAATAAATAATTGAATCCAAGTGGCTGACTAAGGTATACTTTCCTTTAAATTTTTATGGAAATGGGAATTACACGGGTTATTTATGTACAATACTAAACCTTTATATAAAAGGGTCTGGCAGAAATGTAATTTATATAGAACATCGCGCTACGGAACGGAGAAAATCAAGATAGAGAGAGAGATAAATGCGTAGATTCAACCCGAGAAGAGAAAGACAAGATATTTATACGAATAGGATGCATTAGACAGAAAACTTAATGCAGGTAAGGTTCCAGCTTTTTTGCAAGTTTGTATTCTTGCCAACATTTTGTTGCAATAGGTATTGAATATATTGTCTATTGTCCCATTTTCTCGCAATATCTCTTCCTCTTGGGAGAGATACATCGATGAAATAGGAAACGTGGAGCAGGCTTTTTATTTTTAAAGTTTACATAAAGGATGCCGTCCTTGTCCTTTATGATTAATCATTTCACTAAAACAGCTTTTATTCTATTTGGCAGATTTTTTGTCATTAGAAGCTACAACGTTGGAAATGTTCTTTTGATGCACGTTCTTTCCCACTTTTCCCATTAAAATATGCAAATTACAGAGGGAGAAAACTTAGTCAATTTGAGACTCCGCATGTTGCCTCTCAAGTAGTCTTCATTTACAGTAGCGTAAGTTCCATGCTAAATGATCCTCGAAAAATATTTATCACACAAAAGAAGATAATTTACAAAAAGAAGCTCAGAGGCAAAATAATTAAAGCGTATTGTTCCTCGCCAGCCTACACCGATGCAATACCTAATCGTCACTTCTTGAATGCACAGTTAGATACCACACCAACTTCATGTATAAAAGAAATGTAATATAAGAGCACAGCGCTGTTTCCTTTGTATTCCAAAAGCTACAACAATAATATTGTAACCGACCGCTCGCCACATAGACTTTTTACTCATCCGATTAGCGCTAATACTGAATGTACTGGGGGAAGCCATTGCAGTGCTTTGAAACTTGTGCGTGTAAAGAAACCACAAAGAAGGAGTCACTTCAGTCTGGTTTCAATTTTCGTACGAGCGGCATATATTCATGTATAATTTTTATGAAGGCTAAAATCAATTGACCATGCGGAAATTATACAGCTTTCCTAGGAGAAAGTGAGATGTATATATACGGTGCACACGAACGACCTATGGATAGATGGGTACGTATTTACATATTTACATCTACATATAATATAAATGCGTACAGTGTAATGTAGCAGAGGAAAAGCACTGAGGAAACGAAATGTTGTAAGGATCTACAAGCCAGTGCATTCATTAAAATAAATAGACCATTTTCTCCATGTATGAAATGAAGTCTGGAGAAGCCCAGCACCCGCATGCTTTCTCTCTTATTTAGTGCGTAGCATTTCTTGATCAAACTTTAGACTTCAGAAACTTTCCTGCAGAGATAGAAATACTGCTGCTGTTTTACTAATAACTGTTCCTCTGCCTTTCTCAGCAAATTCGAGGCCGCGTAATCCGCACTTTTTCGACTTTTGTATGCAAAGAACTTAAGTACTCTAAATTTAATACTTTTACACCCATCTCACATTCATACAAAGGCTGAAATGCATCTAAACATGCTCTATTCCATTTATGTTACTTTCTGAAATGCCGATTCCACAAAAAAGTGAAAGTTTTCTCCAGCCTCAAGCAGAGTAGCAAACTTTTTTTCAGTGTTCAATTTTAAAACAGTAGGAACTCCGACGTCGTGTAGCTTTCATCAAGAAAACTTGATATTTTCTCGGGAAAGCAACCCGCAGACATGTAAAAGCCCATCAGTTTAAATGTACGTGGCATTTCATTGTTTTCTTTTATTTAAATGCATTATGCTTCTAATGAAAAGGGGATCTTGTGCGAACGGGGGAATGGAAAACCAGGAATAACAATAATCATATTATGATAGATAAATTTACTAAAGGCTACGTGTCGCAACTCATACACACGTATATATACACTATGATTTTCTAAGCAGTGGGCTTACAGCTTGAAATCCTCCAGAGGAGAGTAAACCAGACACAAAAAAAGGAAATCTTCTTTTGCAAGCACGCGAATTCACTATTTGGACCTTGTTACGATAAGATCTTTTGCTGAGATTGTAAATTGTAGTGGGCCACGACGTGTAGAATGGCTTCCTTTTTATAAAGTTGCCTACTTAATACTCATGCCCTTTTATCTATTTCGGGGAGTAATCCCACTTTATTCTTGACAAATGCCCATGCATATAATACACGTAACCAACTCACTCTCCGGCGTTCCTCTACTTCCCTGCATGGATGCAAGTAGTAGACGACAGCGACTGTTGAACAGCTAATCTGGTCTAATTGGAACTTACGACTGGCGAACGATAAAAACATAAAAAATGGCAAAGTAAAACAATAACAGAACCGTGGAGGAAAAGAGTAGAGGAAAAGGTTTGACCGAAAGTGTACTGCATACTCAAGAGCAGTAGTACCACTAATTAATTTCCTATTAGAGTGCTATATAGGTATTGGTATATCTTGGCGGCAAATCTATATATTTGGTGCACGTACGCCTACAGCAAACATACCAATGAAGTTCTAAATGTTGGATTTATTTGGTTTTAAGGAGAGAATATGTATATAATCTCCAATGTCAGTAAAGCATGCAATCACATGAGTCATACGAGTGTGGTGTTTAGGAAAAATAAATATTTTGATGGCGGGTTTAGCATAAAGAACAAATAAACGTGCAAACAATACGTAGAAAAGTAATGCATGGACGGAAATATGACGAAATAGGAGTAGAACTGTGATGGAGGTTAGCAGCGTAATATTAAAAGGCTAACGATTAGGTGAAAGATATTTATCGGAGGTTGAATATGTTTTAAATGGGCATCAGAGTGGCAACAAAATTCCTATCGGTTTGTCGAAATGTGACAAGGACTGATGAGGTGCCATTTGACGGCTTAAAACCTCTCAGTACAGTAATATTGATGTCAATAAAATGTTTAGCACTGTCTGATTCCGATCAGTTTTAGACCCTCATTTCCGCCTATCGTTATTCACGACTTGCAGTGCAGCTAACGTTGTACTGGTATTTCATTTAAACTAAAAGCCGTACTAAAACTTTTTTATGATTACCGGTCTACTTAAGACCAGAACAGCATGGGGGCCAGGCCATTTTCATGTTGAAAATGTCACGACGTTTATTAGCTGTATTGTTTGAAAAATGTACCGTTTTATGCTATTTTAGTCATCCTTTTTCGTCTGAATATTTGCTGCATCAAACCACAGACGCTGACAAGCAGAGTGAGTATTTTGTCGCCATTTTCTCTACTTGTAAATATAAAAGGTGCAACGGCAAGAATGTCAGTAGTAAAAGCAAAAATAGCAACGCACACAAAAAAGGAAAATCAAGAAATTGCGCAAAACTTTTTCTTTTCGTGGCAATAAAAATGTACACGACAGAGAAGAAAAAATAGACATGTAAGCGCAACGAGAAAACAATAAAATACACCGAAAAAACAATACAATAGAAAACATTTTCCCACATATTTATGGACGTCTCGCAACTCGTAACTTTATTTGTTGAATAATAATGCTGTGTGTGTATATCCCTCAAATTCGGTTCTCCCCAACGTGTAAACGCCAAGGCGAGGTCTTCAAAAAGCAGAAATCATGGAATTCTTATTACTTTCCTCCCGATCTCTCTAATATGTCAGAGAACACAAAGACAGGCGGAAAGAAAAAAAAAGAATAATTTACTTACGAAAGCACACACGTCTGCCACCACTGCTACCACGACACCAATGCTCCCTGACTCCGATATTAGTTTCAGTTTATCCTGAAACAACTTGTATAGACACATGAAAAGAACCAAAGAACTTATTTCCTCGCGTGAAAAGAAGCACAGGGAAAGTAGACAGATGTTGGTCTTCAGTGTGTGCTTTCATATTCGGATTTTTGGATCGACAGAAGAGATTAGATAAGATGGTTTGTCTGCTTTTGTCGAATTCTTATGGGTGGCTTCTAAGGTATGCAAGCGGTGAGCATACAAATTTCATACATATAGAGAAAGCTAAATGTTCTCATAATATTTGCTTTGCAAACACGCCATGACGGACTTACTACATAACGTATAAACGAGTGTCTATAAGTGGTATACAGACAAAGAAACTCGGAATAGGAAAATTTATTGGTAAATGTAGTAGGTCTCCACTCCAGGATAGAAATTCTCTTAGTGAGTAGTTGAGTAGTGGCTGCATGTGTACTTTTCATACAGGTTTGAGTAAATACTCAAAGAGAAAGAATAACATAGGTTTGTGTACACGGAGAAAGGTTTTGTTTTATGTGTGCGGCGAAAATGGATGGTAAAGTGACAAGGCGTTGTATAATCAAGTAGGTACTGTTTTTGCGATACCTCTTCACTTCCAGCAAGGGAAAACTTAGCGAAGGAAAACAATAGTTTGTCATTCATAATAGGGAATAGCAACAATAACAACGTACAAAACAAGGTATAAATGAGTACGCAGCAGAACAATTTGGGTTAACTACCTCCTCATTTTAAGCCTCAGGTTTACGTGTCTACCTACCTACTTGATAATACTTACGTAAATTTTGCAAATGTTTTTCTGACATGTTTTTACATGATTATGATAAACCCTCTAGCTACTTGTTAAAACATAGAGTAGTGCGGTGCGGTATGGCGGCCCTTGTGAGCATTTTTTCTCATTACCAACTTTCTTTTGATTTTCTTTCCGAAAATTCCCCTTGTGTTCTTTTGTTTTTGTGTTTCTTTACTTTCACGCTGTCAAAACAAAACTTTTAAATGATAATTGCTTCCTTTTATCACAAATAGGCTGTGTATTATTAACAAGTTTTCTGGGGGATAAAAAAAGGAGAGAAAAGTTTGCGTTTTGCGACGTACCTAAACACACACACGACACGCATACACCATATATCCTTTATCTTCAATCCCTACAAAATTTCTACTTTTGCAAATATAAAGCACCAGCTTCTGTCATGTGCGTGTCAGGAAGATAAACAAAGAGTGAGAATTTGTAGATAGAGTCGTCTGTATACGTCGTTGTTTTAAATAAATCGTAGGAAGCCTTCAGCAGTACACAGGTCTCGGAGAGAAAAAAGTTTTTATTTCTTTGTAAAAAGCTTGCAAATTCTACACCTTTCTCTGTTTATCGCACTGCTGCTCACACTGCTCTGTGCTGTGTAACAAAAACATCGCTCAGTTTTCCGTGCATTTTGTAAAACTTTGATAAGAAAGGTAGACGTGGAGTTAGCTTTGTGTTGTAATGATCTGCACTTTTCTGTTGGCTACCCAAAACAAATCTCTGGAAAACTGTTCGTCTCTATATGCTAGGTACATTTTGGCTGGAAAGTTATTTCTTATTTCAAGGCCTGTCGACAAACAGCCAACAACGTACACAATCACTCATCTTGTACGTCTTCTCGCCCCATCCCGTGCGAATAACTACGCAATATCCCCATAATGTGTAAACTTCTTCGGTTAATTCACTCACCAGATCCGAAAAGAAGAATGCTGTCATTTATTTTAAGTACTTTGAAGACAAGGATAATGATAATGGATAGATTATATTATAGTTGTGTACGCTTTCTCTGCCAAAGCTATGACCTTGGTACTCTTCCAAAGTACATAAAAATGTACCTTAAGAAAAAACGTAAATCCTTTTTGTACGACCAATTAAAAAAAGTAGTGCAAGAACCCAAGAGAGACTATAAAATAAATAGTTAACGTGATAACGGACGGAGGTATATACCATAATGAAGAGGAGCTTATCTCCCCAACCTTGAAAATATTGTTGAAATAGCACGGTGTAAAGAAGAAGCTTGTAATAATGTAATGTGACAGTAGGTTTAAAAAATAAATATGAAAGTACGGATTGAAAGCACATACCTGTTTCACGGTGGTACTGCTCACGGCACGGCGCTGAGACTGACAACCGCTTTTTGGAAGCTGGTGTGCCCTTGCAAGTTGCAGGTTTTTCTTTAGTAATCAATTAATGTTTATTTAACTGGAAGTAACACTTTGAAAGAGAGTCAACGTGTCTTCATTCCTTTCATTCAGGAAAGTCTCTGGGGAGGTGTTAAGTTTACTTTTGCACTGTAAGGTAGAGCTGATACCGGATGTTTAAAAGGGAGACTTGTGCACAGCCTGAGTACTTTAATCCTCAAAGAAACTGACGGATAAGTAGCATCAGCGTGTGTAATCTGATCTCGGCTAAATCAGGATAAAAGGATCTTTCTTTGAACTCTATTATATCGATTCGGTTTGAGGAAGGGATTTTTGAAAAATTAAGAGGATTCACTTTTATCCCGCGTAAGAACTTTCTTGATTATTATTTACGGGTAAATTAACTTAAATTTCAATGCACCTGTATTTAGGAAGTGTGCGGGGACAAAAACGGTAATGGATAAGGGTACACCACACTTTTTTATGTCACGTTCCTTCCAAACCAGAAACCATATGGGTTCTTAACGTTCAGACATGGGATGTATTGACCTGCATGACATGAATGTGGTCGCTAAACTCTAAATGAGCAGTCGGGATTGGAACAAGTCGACATCCGCATTACTATCAATAAATGTACCTGAAATACGAATGTCAGTGTGGTTGTGTAGAGAAATTGAACGTGTTCAATGCAGTCCTGTCTGTCATTTACCGTTGGAAATATAACAAGGACTAACCCAGTCCATTAATGAAAACAGTTGAAACAACTCTTGACTTTGATTACGCCGTTTATTTTCCTTTCAAAACGAAAGAAAAAGAAACGAAAAGGGATCCTTAGCTTTAGAAATGAATCTTTTGAAAACTTTTTTGATTGAATTGGACATTAGTCCCTTTTCTGTTCTGACTTGACGCGTGACTGGGATGGCAAATAGGCTCTGCTGCTTCCAACTACAATATTATTTTTTTTAGACAATTTTCTATTTGAATAGGTGTATTGAAAGCTATGTAGCTGTGTAAACGGACTATTATTGTTGTTGTGTGTGTTTCTGCCATTTCAGAAGATGACAGACAACAACTATAAGGAAGTGTGACAAGCGAACGGAACAAAACACAACCTGTGCACAAGTCTGTGGAAGATGAGAACAATTCTTGTTCTGGAACACTCCGGTTTTCCACCTCGATTTTGTTGTTGGCTATAGTTCAACTAGAGTGGTAGTGGTAATAGTGGCTTGAGACCAGACAAAAATCAGCGACCTTTCCTCTTCGCCTTACAAGCCAAGTGTGAGTGCAGTATGCAGAGGCTCTCCCGTTTTTCTCAAGTGGAAGTCGATGAATCAACAGAACGAAAAGGGAACCAGAGAGAATAGAGAGAGAGAGAGGGAGAGTGAAAGAGAGGCAGCAACAGAGAAAGAGTATCAGCAGGAACAAGGATATCAAGCCTGGGAGAAGACAGAACAGCAAGAGCAAAAAGTTTAGAAAGATGTGTACAATGAAAGTTTTTCTAACCGACTTCGGTTTACCGGGAGAATGGTTCAAGTTGGTCTTGAATGGAAGGATGTCCATACAAGACTGCGTGTATTTCGACCAGTGAAAGTCAGAAAAATAGCCTTGTGAACGTACCACAACTGTGTATTTTGAACCGTGGAATGCAAACATGTACACAATTTTTTGGGAGGAGATCCAGCATGTTTTACTCTCCCTGGTTTTTTTATTTTCCCTTTTCTTTTGAGTAAAACCAACCCGTACCAAAAACAAAATGATAAAGAGCAGAGCAATGATATGAAGCGGCGAAAATGGTGCAACTTTTTCCGTGAGAAGGAACAAAAAAAAACTATGGCTGGTTAGCCAACATTCATTTTTTGAGAAAGACTACCAAAAATACATAAAACCATAAGTTCCCAGTTTTCCCCTTCCATTGCGTTTTTAGCGTCGAATGTTTGTATACATCTACTAGACTAGAATAAGATTAATGCTTATATATATATAATCGGGAGATATCAGACAAAGTATAAAAATGCCGCGCCGTTTTCTGCATTCCACCACCAAACAACGACATCATGATCATCATCATGATGGTGATCATCTCATGGAGAGAATTTAAGAAAAGAACGGAGAAAGGGTAAATGGTAGGCATAAAGTATATAAAACAGCTTTTGTTTCTTTCATTCAGTTCAAGAATTTCTTGCTCGCAATACAAGAAGATGAAACAAATTTCGGAGTGTATATATATATATAGTATATTGATCTACCTATTTACTACTTAACTATGTGGGCTCAACACCCTTGTTTGCTGCATGCAAACAAAAACCTCCCGCAAGTCCTTCGACCCTTCCAGTAGAATAAACCTAACTAGTGTTATCCACGGCACATGGTACACATGGTATGTGGAAAGTTTATGGTGGCGTAAAACGTACCAAATCTAATTTAACTGCAGTTTTCCTTGCTTCCACACATCGTAAATACAACAAAAGAGTCAATGCAGGTGCCGGTAGTGTTGATGTCGTAAACCCCAATTTTCTGCGTGTTAAACTATACGCATTCTTCGTCTTCTATTATTGCATTGCTACTGTACGCTTGCCAGCTAAACAAACGGCGTTGTCACTGTTGCAATTACAATTTCAAAGTATGTAATGTGCTTTTATTTATGCATACTTTGATAACCCTGTAGTCTCATAAATGCGAATCTACAAGATACGAACATATACACCGCACATAGACACGTTGGCTGAACGCGGAAATTTATTCAAGCTGGAAACTTCTTATTATACACACTGCTTGTTTGTTATTTGATATTGCTTTTTTTGTGAAAATTCCTTCCGCATTTTCAATTCCCTCGAACCGTAACAACATTATCTTGTACTATAAACAGTACAGAAGCTCGTCGTCGTCGTACGTAACACAAAACAATTCATACACGTCAGACGAAGCCACCTAAACGCAACCAAAGATCACTCCATTACAGCAATTTTGCAACACGTAAACTTGAAATCCGTTTGTTTTAATGTGATGTAGCGATAGAAAAAAGATAGAAAGAACCGATAAAAAATAGCGTCAGAGGAGAAAAAAGTGTTGCAGTCGGATGTGTAGGCGGTGGTAGCGTTATTTCTTCTTTAATCGTGAATCACGATCGTGTTGATTTATACTACTACTCTCCTCTAAGAGCAAGAATACTACAGAAAACATGTTTGTTGTTGTGTTTGAGAGCACCACACAGCGATTTGATTCAATACTGAAATTATCATGATATTTACTTCTACCCTGGGTATACGTATGTACGAAGATGTACGCAAACTAATGCCTAGTATCTGTATTCCAGCATAATTCAATAAAGATTCTTGCCTCCCGTCTTAGTCTTGCAAAAATACTACGGATAAATACGCTGCACACATGTTTCATCGGTTGCCAATACATTCTCTAAAAAGCATAATTCACTGCTGCAAATGGTTCGGGTTAAATTCTAACTTGGTAACGTCTGCTGGGCACGGTTAAAATTAAATTGGTTCATATATCCGAGGAGATGCCGGGAATTTTTTTTCTAGGAGCGGAACAGGATATGGTGATGATATAGTACTCACGCATATGATGTGAATTTGATTATGATACGCTCCCCAAGTACGCATACAAAATGTAATCTCATTACGCTCCTACATAGGGTAATATTCATCAACATTTTTCATTCGCAGTAGTAACATTATATGTCTTCTGTCTTCTAGCATGTATACATCACATGAATACACAACAAAATGAAAATACGCCAAGTTTTCTCCCTTTGGCTGAAAAAAAACCTCTAGTCATCATAGGCGTACTCACGCTGGAGGGAATTGGGAATACTTTCATATGATTATGACTTCGTAAACGAAACAAAATCGAGCGAGACATCAACCTAACTCAAGTCTGTCGTTCCGGAGCAAGTTTATCCTTTTAAAGAAAATACATTGAAGTAAAAGTGTAAGATGACATGGTCGTCCCAAGTAGTAAGTAAGTAAAGAGTAAGTTGATAATGTAATCTGCATTGACAAACTTGAAACTTCCACATCCTTGGTTGTCTCTGCATGTTTCTGAAACTAACAAAGTTTTTGGAAACTCACCCAACGTGGTTTCCATTCCATCAGTTTGGTTTGTTGCTTACAAAGTCAAGACAGTGTGTAATTTATGGAAAATAGAGACGTTGCGTTGTCGTAAGAGTATATAGAGCAGAGCGGGTCTCACACTCACGTTTACTAAATTTGAGTTGAAATGGATACCCTCGCCCCAAATTTAATGTCTAATATCCGCTTGTCATGCTATGGGGTAACTCGACTCGTTCTACGAGGAACAATGCGTATTTATCTGCCTATAGGGACGATACGCTGACTGAGCAAAAATGCGTAAACAAAACGACCCGTTCCGTTACACTTTTCCTGGAAATTGGAGAGACTTTTTATACCTCGACTGTTCAATTGATTCTTGTGGGTTTGGTATGCCCTCAGTCCAATTTTATGGAGTACGCCGATGATCCATAAAGTCGCCGCGGGACCAGATCATGTAATAATGACAGCGCTTTGTAGGTATATCAAAAAGGAAGACTTTCCCGTTCCTTCTTACAAAGAACACCGGGAATAAACAGAAATATGTCATGCCTTGTGCCAACAGACAAGTTAAACCATTTGTGAGCAAGGATGATGATGATGAAGAGCATATTTTTTTTTGAAAGACCGAGATAAACCCCCGATCGGGAGAGACAGATAATGTTTACCAAGAACAAGAATGCTTTCGTTTATATTTATTGGTTGTAATCCAAGATATACCTTGCTACAACAGAATAATAAATTTGTCTGCCGCTATGTGACTCTAATCCTCAGCAGGAGAATGATGAATGCTTGTTTCAGAGCATTTATATTTGGAGCCATTTAAATTACAGACATGAACCAAAAATGATATCATATGTAAGCATTAAGCTAACTTGGGCTATAAAGTATAATTTTGCTTTTGCTATGCATTACCTTAAGAATGTAAATGATTAAATTCTGTGGACATAATTCTTGCGCCGGGGTATATTTAAAATAATGATTTCATTAAGATATGCCAGCATGCTGAGGAACAAGCAGGAGGCGTACAATGTCCATATCGCTCGCAGCGAATGGTTGTCAATCTTTTGAAATGTAATCGTCACAAAGCGCATGGTCCAGGTTCGTTGGGATGATTTGCCTGGGGCAAATTTAGCATTGGATTTAGATTTTACTTCGTCCATGTACTTTGTTTCAATGTGTAAATTGTTCAGCTCTTTCCATCGAGAATAGATTCCTGATTGAATCAATGCCTGTAGGTTTTGGTAGAAATTGTCAGAAAAGAAATTCCTTTGACCTTGAAATAGCCAATGGCTAGATGGAATGGTGGTTCGATCAGGACTACCATGCCAAAAATATTTTCCACTGGCTACGAGCGTTGTTTCAAAGGGTAGATGAGGCTCCCATGCCTTTTCCTCCTCCATATAGATAATACTCTCTTGGGAACCATCACACAATTGGTTCTCCGGGTTCCACGAGTTCACCGGGTTCCCCACAAATCCACTCATTCCAGGAGCACCACCACCATAATGACCTTTGTCAGCCATAGGATTCTCTGCAGGGGCATCCCATCGCTGCGCTGAAGTTTTGCTCATTTCATGTTTCGACAACAATACAAATCTGTTGTATTGCTTGTGAAAACTTGAACGCGGAAATATTTCTCTTGACGATGGAAAGGAGTCAGGATCATTTGCTGACGTATTCATTAATATATTTTGCAAATCAAACTCATTCATTACTTGTAAGTCTCGGAAAAGATTGGACCAGAATTTAATGGAAGTCCCATTTTTAGCAACCATTCCCAGCCTTTGTTTAACATAGTCCTGCAATTCTTCGAACTCCGTGGCTGTAGAAAATACTCCATATTTGTCCTCTCCATTTTTATTTAAAATATCTCTCAAACGGGCCGGGCCTTTTGGATATGTCAACGTTGTCAAAAACGAATAGTTACTCCCAGTGTACGCCATCCTTAGCTGAATGGTTACCAGCATCCATATGGTGAGCATAAAACAAATTGCCTTCCGTTTCCACTCCTTTTCAAAAGTTATAGTTATACCTTGCTCAAACACCACAGCTATAATTTTTAAAATCCCTACATTTGTTTTCAAACGTTTTTCAGAAATTCCCAACAGGCAAACGGTAAGAAAGAGCAGTCCCCAAACGTCTCCATCCAATGGTCTTGACAAAGCCCTCAAGTCAAATTCCTGCTTGAGAAATTTTTTGCTCACAAAGATGGAATAATGGTATCCTTTGACGGATACACCTTCAGGATAGTAGACTCGAGCAAACACTCCAGTGGCCGGAGGAAAATTTGGTGACGCAATATTGGGAGCTTCGCCAAAGCTGGGAAGGCCAGGTAAGGCGACACTAATAGATCGACGAAGGGCTATCATTTTCTTACTTACACCTGAGAAATTGGACTTTTTCAGAATTGTTTGAAATAGGCAAAGTATCGGCGGATCAATGTTGTTGTCTCTGCTTTTTCCATATATTCCGTGAAATTTATTTTCTTCTTTGACGTATTCAAATATTCCTGGCGAAATGTTGCCACAGATGGTGTGATTTTGATGGCTATCCGTGAAGTTTTCTTGGTTGTTGCCAGCGTCATCCCCAAAATCGTGCAGGTTTCGGTGAAGTTTGTCCCACAACTTGTCTATCTTGTCCAGAAGAAGATTGTTAGGGTGTCCAAAAAGTTGCTCCAGGTCTACTGCCATACCAAAGTTAACAGTGATATCTTTAGAACAGTAGCGTGACGGTGGTGAAAATGTAAATGCATGCTGTGCACCAGGTTCCACAGTTTCTGTTGTCGTATTGGGTAACATGGGCAAGGGCAATTGGAGAGGAATCGGATTAAAAGTTTTCCACGAATATTCCGCATTTATGAAGTAATTACACGTGTGACAAAACATGTACAAGTTATGGTGATGTTCCTTGTCCATCCTATTAACGAGGAAGGCCTTCGACCTGGAAAAAGGATGAACAATGTTTGGATTCAACTGGCTGAACAAGTTATCTCTACTGGGATCAGAGGGAACCAAGAAGAATATATAATCAGGAGCTACTCTCCCTTGAAAGGCAATTTCCATCGACGAAAGCATTTTCGGCATCCAATTATTTGTCGTTGACCCTTTCTCAGGAATAGGCAAATTAACATGAAAAACGAGACAATTTTTCGAAAGTCGAATATTCAGTGTGACATTTTTCAACGCGTCTACTTTATTGGATATATCATAATAAACTCCTTTGATTATTGATCCCCGTTCCAAACCGTATATTGAAATGCAGTAGTGGGTGAGATGTGGGGAAGAGTGACAAATCTCATGAAATCGCTGAAATAGGGGCGTTTCCAGAGGGGATTCAAAGAAATGCATTGTGCAGAAAGGAATAAGTTGCTGGAAAACTATCTCTGCGCCTTTGTACGAACCGGGAGGGTTTGTTTTTGTGTACGAAAATGAGACGACATTTGACAGGCTCAGAACAGTAAGTAATATGTACAGCAGCAACATTTCTGAATTTATTGAAAGAGGATTTTGTGTAAGTTGCAAATCCTCATTCACCGTTTCCCTCCACGTCTGAAATGCAGCTTTATGCGACTTTGTGCATCAGCCCAAACCTACCCTAGATAAATTTATATTGAGTAGTTGTAGTAGTGAGTGTTTGATATATAGTCAAATTCGAAAGTATTAATGCAGTAGTAAATAATGTCAATGTTAAACTTGTGTGTATGCTATTGCCAAAACAATACAGTTTAACATCAATATTTCAATTTGATAATGACTGACTAGTCCCAGGCCAATGTAAGTATTTAATGTAAGCTCAAAGCTGACTAATGTAATAATTTCCAACTTTTTATCGCATTTATCTTCAATTGAAGTGTCCTCCAGATAGTATTATTCTAATGGGTTTACATCATTTTGTTATTATATTACGTTTCGCCAGGGGTCAGAAACATTCCGTATCCTGGTATCCCGGTTCCGGGAACGGGTAGGGAAAGTGGTATACTTTCGGGATACGCAATAAATTTTGGGCGCCTTCGGCGCTTAAACACTTAACAGCATCAGCCACGAGAAAAAGTTAAACCATTACGCTCAATATTGTCTCATTTACTCCGAATACGTAAATACGTACCCAATACGTTGTGTACCCGTACCCTGTTCCTTGTGTA
>JAHZNE010005006.1:0-31499 GCA_027744055.1 Callyntrura sp. NNG-2020
GAAAGGTCCAGTGTACAACGAATGGGAAATGTGCAAATTTGAAAAAATAAAGCTACTTTTTCTCACCGTATGCATTTGACCTCGCTTCTTTAAACAATATCAATTTCACGAGGCAGCTCACATATTTGTTCTGAGAAGATAGTAAAAACGATTTTTCCATTACGCGAAGGTAGCTCTTATTTACACAGCAGCTTGGACAGGTTGCCATGCACCGGAAGTGTATATGGATGATGAAGAGGTTAGAGATACCACGATAGGACACCATTAGTATATATGCAGAAGCCAATACGAACTTACCATGTACTACTATAACTACTTGACATGTTCTTTGAACATGAGTTTCCCATTTTTATGTAAATATCATTTTGAACATGTAGACCACGATTTAACAAACAAATCTTTGCAAAACAACTTTTAGTAGATGTTATAATTCTTCAAACTGCCAGAAGCCATAAGACTCCCCCAACTTTTAAAGTTTGTTTTCGCAAAAAACTTCACTCATCGAAACCAAATGCGACATTACTGGGTCATCGTGAAGTGTACAATAATGGGCTCACTGAAAAACAAAAGCGGAAAAAATCTTCCTATATACACAAGATTGTCATTGTTTGCACTCATCGCGCTTATGAAATGGGTAATCTCATTGTAGAAGCATGTAAATTGTCGCTTTTCTATGAGATTACTTATTCCATCATCATTTTCAAATCTGGTAATAAGACTAGACGAATAGACATACTCCTTAATATTCAAGTTTTAAAAAGATGACATTGCCTGTCCTTGTAACCAAAAATTTTGTTTTTAATGACCCACTTTGGGCCAAATTATTTGTGTCGCTTCCTGAAATTAACAAAAGATAATGGGGTTTACCTGAAAGCCTTTAATAATTTTGAGTTATGGCGAAAGCATAAAAAATTCATTTGAACTTTGAGCGTTAAAAAACTTCTGCATCCCAGGGAACGTGTGACATTTCTTCAAACGTTGTAGTCTAGCTTCCACCGTAGGTGGAACTTTTATGAAGACAAAATTTCTCGTCATATCCTAAACGGGTGTTTAGGAAAAGAGACTGCCTAACTACTGAAACATTTTTAGCATCTGACCAAGAGCTTGCAATAATGATTGATGCAGTAAGTCCCACTATTCTGGGGCATTTTACAGAGGGTAAACAATATTGCAAAGTATTCTCTTGTAAAAGCAGATGGTTACGAAAGTTGAACAAAAATTGTGATTTGTTAATTAGTAAACACATGGTCTTATCAGTAGTTTTTCGTTACCAGCATGACTACGACAACATGGTACATCGGTGATCTGATCACTATTGGGTTATCTGCCGTCATTCATTTCTTTCTCCTGTAGAAATCATGTGAGCTCTTATCGAGCAATTTTTTTTTATCAGATCATCATTAAGTTCACAAACTTGCGTACAGTGTGGTTTATGATGACATTATGCTACTTCTATTCTAACAGGTTAAATAAATTTAATTATGTTTACATTCATCTTTCCGTGATCGATGGTCCCGTATATATATTTAATTGGACGTAATTACCACATATTATGAACACATTACACAATATTACACATATAATATAAATTTTAATGATGTCGGTTCAAGATTGTTCAACCTATAGCGTTGCGGATTTACGGTAAATTTTATTCTTTACTCAATACGTTTCTAGTGTTTTGTGTGATAAATAGGTGTCCCGACAATAACTACAACCGATATCTGATCTCATGGTCTAAAAATAGGCACTTGAAAAGATGTTTTGCCGTACTTTAATTAAGGTAGGCACTTATTTAATGAAGTTCGTTTATCGTGAAGCGCACTCCAGTATGTCGGTTGCCGGTTCTAGAGATTTTGGCTGGTCATTAACACTGAATACAACTTTTCCAACTTCTCGACCCTTTGAAACGACATGACATGAACACGGATCTTTTGCCTTTCTCATGCATAACATATTATTCACAACAATAATGAGTCTTTCATTGCATAACAGTTGGAAAGCAGTTTGAATTTAGTTGCTGTTATATGCACTATGCACCACATAATTTTCATACTTCAGATTCAGAACCTTGAACATGACTGTCCTTGATGAGTCACTCTGATAATTATGTACTGATGAGCTGGATCAAAAGTGACTGGATGAAATAGATGTATGATATTATGTAATTCACATGTGCAGAAGCCAAAAAGCAGTGGACTCCAAACATATAATCTAACGCAATGTGAACAGTGAGCATAACGTAGCATTTACATGTTTGAAGTATAAGTATTTTCGACAGAGTCCACTCCAGTTCACAATGGAACATAATTGCACATTCAACTGTGCAACTGACGCCATGCTCGACTCATTATAACAAAACAGGTAGATTACCATAGCAGAATACTTGTAGAACTCAATTATGTTGTCTGAATGGTTGGCCGTCCCCGTTCGTCCTGTCATTTTGGATTGGTAGCAACCCGTTGCCTGAGGTGCAAAATAGTCATCTTAGGTTATAGAACACTAAATCCCTTTCAATGGGGTTGGAGTTGAATTATCATTGCAGAGGTGAATTGAACTCAATTTGAATGGTTGCCAAGAACACCATTTGTGTACATATAAAAAGAGCAGGAACTGATGACAAAAACAAATGAACAAATACAAATGGACTATCGCAAGCCCTATTTCAATATAATACAATATGACGATGTCAATGGTAGAACGCAATGGTGTGTTTGTTTAAATATAGAAATGTATGAAATTAAATTTGAACATTACCATTTTAAATTTCAACTACTCATACGGTAAATGCTGCGAAAGAGGTAGTTCCAACTTTCACATTGTACATGACACATATTCGAAAAATGTAATTGATGTACAATACCGATGAGTAAACTAAAAACCAAGAGAAAATATCGCAAGATATTAGAACATTCACTAGTAGAGATATCATCCTACTTATATTTATTTTATTAAATTATTCGATATTCATGACATCTTATATCTCAGTTGTACAATGGTTATCTATGCATGCGATGCCGCACGCAGATGCTAAATTGCTACATTCGAAAATAACCTAAAATAACGTAATTTTGTTGTCTCACATTTTTAAACTAGTTTGTTAGCACACAATTACCGCGTTTCATCTTTACTTCGCAATATTATGCAATCTATAGTCAGTTTTGTGCAATATCACATCTGTTATTACGATGCATAAGTTGTATCATTAATGTATCATTATTCACTTTCGCCGTGAAAAACACCAATTTCAAAGAGCTTCAGTTTTGGACCTGTGCTTGTACTTGACTGTTTGCGTGAACTTATTTTGGCAAAAAATGTCCTTGTTCGCAACGAAGGGTAAAGAATTTTCGTCCACTAGCAGCAGTGAATTCAGTGTAACATTTATGTACATCTTGTATAAAGTGTATGTAGTCTATGGGTACCTCGACGTTCAGCCATGCGTTTGCGTTTTAAAATTCTGAGTATCCACGCGGAATGTGGACAAGTAATAAGAGCATCTATATAGCAAATGTATGTAAATGAAAAATTAAACGTTCATGAGTTGTTTTTGCAGAGATGTTTCAAGTTAATATTCCTGCCGTGAAGTTGTTTAGGTACATATGGTTCATCTACAAATTGTATGACAATCTCTTCACTCACAACTTGTGTATGACGATCATTAATTCCTTCAACCTTCAAACAAATTATATTAACATGCCCCTGTCATGCAAACGTTTGGGCACAGCTACAGCGTACTAGTCACTATGCAAACTAAAAGACGACTTTGTACTGATATATGGACTGTAACTGTATGCCATGTTATGTTATGATTTGTTATTGTGCAGAATATTCACAGTCACAAACCGCGCAGAACAAAAGTAATTTAGCTTAGGTAATTGGAAAGTGCTGTGGGGTTACAACGCACATCATCATAGCATGCTTATGTATGTAAGCTTGCCAGTTGTCAGCAAAGGTAGAGCCAGGTAGGAAACGGTTGGCACGTCGGCTTTACTTTTTAAAAAATTATTTGTTCTGAAAGAATAAAATTATACGAAGGGTTGCTGACAGTCAACAAACAACGACGATCTTCGGTGCACTGGGCTCAAAATTAGTTTAATATATTAATTTTCCGGTCACGTGAAAATGTTTGTCTTTGCTGTAGCTACTGTGATTATTGGAGCGTTGCTCTATAAACTACTATTTTCGAGTTCGAAGGACTTTTGGAAAGAATATGGAATTCGACAAATTGACACAACTCGTGCCGTTGGACAGTTGGATCTTTTCCTGGGTCGGAAAGCAATGACGGACGCGGATGATTATGCTTACAGTCAAATGGGGTCTGACAAATTTTGTGGTTTAATGGAACTGGGTAAACCGGTACTCATGATTAAAGACATGGAGCTGATCAAGAAGGTGCTGATTAAGGACTTTGACCACTTCGTTGATCGACGCCAGATCTTTTCGCATGAGGACGGCATTGTGAAACTAATGTTAACCGCCTTGGAGGGGGACGAATGGAAAGGAGTTAGGGCATCAGTGAGTCCCACCTTCACCACAGGAAAGATACGCAGGATGATGGATTTCTTTAACCAGGCAGGAAAAGATTGGGTGGAAGAGTTTACAAGAAAGGCAAAATCAACTTCCGACGGATCCGTCAAAATTGACGTGTTGCCCTGTGTTAACCAGTATACAGTAGAAGTCATTTCTACTGCTGTATTTGGAATCAGTGCTGGAGCAATTAAAAATGCTGATTCACAATTCATGAACATGGCTAATAAAGTTGCTGATTTCAATAAGAAACAAGTTATGAAGCTGGTGATGAGAATATATGCACCCTGGTTGACCCGGCTCTTGGGAATGTCCCTTATAGACATGACTTCTCTTACCTTCTTTGAAAAGATTCTAGAACAAGGGCTGAAATCTAGAATGAATGGAGAAACGAAAGGAAACGACTTTCTGCAGTTATTGGTGGAAGCAAAGAAAGGAGAACTGAAAGCTGCTGGCTCTGATGAGCTAAGTACTTTCGAGAAAGAAGCACAGATATCGGCAGACACAAATAAAAAGCAATACCTCACCGATGAAATGATGAATGCTCAAAGCGTGCTTTTTTTCTTTGCTGGATTTAGCACCACCAGCAATTTCATTACTTTTGCATTGTACGCCCTCGCGGCTCATCCAACTGTTCAGAAGAAACTTCGCGAAGAAGTAAGCAAGATTGTTAAAAAGGACGGAAACTTGGACTATGACGATGTTGGACAACTGGTTTATTTGGATATGGTTGTATGTGGTAAGTTGATAAAATGAAGTTTTTGGTCCTTCCAAGCTGTATTACATACTGAGAAAAGCAAGCCGCTTCTTTTTTTGCGGTGTTACATTCCTATGGATGTATGCTCTTCTGTTGGCTATAGCCAGCCTTTGGGACGGCGTGCATTTAATCTATTCTCAGTTCAACGAGCTTCTTCTAATTTTCGGTTGTTTTGCAGAAATTTTGCGAATGTTCCCTCCGGCAGGAAGACTGGAACGGATATGTGCTAAGGAGTATAGGGATCCTGAAATCGGATTGGTAATCCCAAAGGATACTATTGTTTCTATTCCAGCGAATAGTATTCATCGTTCCAAGGAATATTATGACACTCCCGACCAATTTGATCCCGAGCATTTCAGCCCTGATAAGAAAGCTGCCAGAAACCCGTATGCGTATATGCCATTTGGTGTCGGTCCGAGAAATTGCATTGGTGAGAGAGAAGGGTGTATTTCAGACACTTTTGAAAGAGTACAATAAGTCGTTAAGAATTATAAAGGTAATTTCCATGACGTTGCATTTTTATTTTAGGAATGCGCTTCGCTTTGACTGAAGTGAAAGCAGCCATGGCTCACATTGTCCACGCTTTTATCATTGAACCCACCGCTAAAACTCCATTACCTATGAGAGGGAAACCCGCGGGACTTCAGCTCCTCCCTCCAGCCAATTTGGAACTTAAGTTAACTCCCATTTCCAAAAAGTAAGGAAGGACTACAAACATCAAACATTTTGTTAGCCTTTACAACATTGCTAAAAAGCGAGGGAGGTCACGATGAAAATGATAAAGTTATATGTATTAAATTGGTGATTATATTCACTAATTATCTTTCTTGTGTGTGCTTTTTGTATAAAAACTCATATTTGAATCAGAAGTCGTCGACATTCACGGTATTGTTGTTAGAAATATGAAAGTTAAACTAATGTGACAATGGCGCTGAATAAACTACCACAAAACGGAAAATTATTATTTTGTTATTCATGAATATACATATCCGTTCCACTTCCACATGGTGCCCGGGGTTTTGTGCAACCACCTACTATAGTACTCATTGTCAGAATTTCGTATTTTTGTATGCATTCTTCCAGCAAACATTTTTGATGCTATCATAGGTGTCGGAAAAGGGGAGATGCGGGTACAAAGCCCCCCCCCACGGTGGGGCTATTTTACATTATAAGGATAGTGAGGGGGAGGGACTTCACTGCATTACAGGATATGTTTATCCCACTTGTCTCCCGGATCCCCCAACCCTGGTTATTATAGAAACATGTTGTATTGCCTTATCGAGTACGTAGTGAATAAGAATCGGAATTAAAAAGGAACTACAACGGCAGAAACTAACATGACCTTGTCAACCTCAATATAATCTTGAATCATCCGACTTTCCATAGACATTTTCTTCTCATTAAATTTTACCACACGAGTGGATACGCCGTTACCAAATGTAAAATATGATATAAAAACACAAAAAAGGATTATAACTACAACATGTCATATATTTTTATTTTATCGTAACAAGGCAGCATCTTAAGGTTTATTCTTCTAATATATGTGCTCACACATGTCAAAAACCCAATCCAAGCCAAACTAAAGGTTCCATAACACAGCGCTATATAAAATAAAAAATAGCATAAAAGTAATTTTTGACTGAGTCTGTTATACACAAATTATGTAGTAAGGAAAAATTTGCACGTTATTAAAGCTCCCTCCAAGCAATTTCGACCGTTCGATAAGCTAAGCATTCTAACCCTGGACATGAATGACAATTTGTTGATAATATGCTTATTTTTTATTGCACTTCCATGGAAAATACTTTTTTAAATACCAAAGAGCTCATATTTTTTATATATGATGGATGAATCAACGTTAAGCATTTGGTCCCAAAGATTCCCCATATAAATACGTAGCAATGCAAGCGGTTTCTATTTTCAACGTTGGTAACGAATCCTCATTTAAAAATCACGGGGATTGCACATACAGATAGCACCAACACGTTTAATTGGGACCATGTTTTCAAAAAATGAGCGCTAGGGTTCCTTCTCCTTTTACACTTCATCAATCTGCAAGATACCATTTCATGTTAATTTTCACTGACACCATAGGAACTATTATCTCAGAATTGTGACATCATATAGTCTTCGACAACTTTTTTAAATCCGCAAATCCTATTCCATAATGCAGGCGTTGTCATTTATCTCAATATTGCATGGTTTGGCGTATAAGCTTAAGAAGGTGACTTTCTCCAAATACCTCATTTACTACCATGCAAATAATATCCAAATGATATTACCTCATGTTCAAAATTGAAACATAAACCATATATTATTTGCAAAACAATCATAAAAGAGAGCTGAGTGATCAAGGTTTTCTAAATTTTCATGTGGAAGGAATTCGTACTCATTTTTTAAAAAATGTACATATATAAGCATCATATAATGGGTTTATAGCTCATATGCCCCAAATTCATTGTCAATTCAAATTTATTAATATTCTACAATACTTCTGGCATCACTGGGGATTATTAAATGTAATGGTCGATAAGGTTTTAGCAGTATATTCCAAATTTCATTCTATTGTCCGGGTAACGAGTCGCGTTAGAAACAGCATGATATAATGCCATTTTATGATTTCACAGAATCACAAGCATTTAATGTTTTAAAACTGTTTTTGCCACTCGTTGTTTTCATTATTTCTCCATAGCCGTCACCTTATTTTTGTATATCTCACATATATTGTCTAGAATGTCTTCGTATGTTTGAATGTGAACCCACACTTCAAAAACTTAAACAAGACTTCTATACTAATACAGGAACGTTACAACATTTAATCATGTCTACACAATTTGGTTGTGCTACACAAAATCTAAATTTTCGTTTAATGAAATACAACGACTCTTTTCTAAGCTTTTGTACATAATGCAACTGTTTTTTCATTGATCATAGAAGTAAGTTTTTGACAATTTTGACTCGTTTATTATGTTCGTCGCTTATTTATGAGATTGAGTACAGGATTGTACATTTCTTTACCAATAAACGACAACTGGTGAGTTAGTTTCCGTCGTGGAAATTATTTTGACTGCGACAACATACAACTGAGATATTTTATATTGCATCTACATCGTTCCATTTGTGCTGTCATAAGAACGGTGGTGGGAAGATTTCCCTTTGGTACTGACATAGTCTTAATGCTATACTCTAGCGTCTTCCTTTCTGCCTATTTTTACTTAGGTGTAGCAAAATCCCAGATCCTATGGGATAAAGGTGTTCAGTCATGTGGAGAAAGCAAAAACTGAGATTGAGAGGTAGTAAGTGTTACGTAAAGTAAAGATGCCATCTTTGAGTGTACTCACATTTATGAAAGCTTGCCAGCAGCCTCCTGACAAAACGGTAGATTTCTGGCAATGAGTACTTGATATTTAAATGCGTGCTGTGACCCATGCTAGAGGGTTGTTAACTAGCTTTATTAAAATGTCGAAGTGTTTTCCAAGCGCCCTTCTATCTAACTTGAAATTGGATAAAAACTGAGATGAATCCAATATACTGTTCTATTTTACAGTTCCATGTTCCTTTTATACTGCTTCCCATAATGGAGTAGGAGTGGGGAGTAATGACACCCCAGTAGAAAACTAGATTTACATTTTACATAAACCCTATTTGACGAAATTAATAATGGCCCGAAATACATACTCATAAAAACACAGGCTCTAAGAGGATAGGAAAGTTTTGGCTGGTGCGTGGGATAAGCAAAAGAGTATGTGGAGCTTGGAGCTACCCACCCAAAGACTTTTCTTCCATAAAATCTTTCGTTTCCGTTTCACTCCCTTTTGCCCCAAGTTTTAGGTAGTGTAGTATCATATCAGCAAATAACATGAAAGTTATGTGTTTATGGGATTTCGTACACACGTACAGTTTGAACGGGAGCCAGCAAACGACTTGGCGAATGTGAGTGAAATGAATGGTTTGTGAGAGCTTGTTACTGGAAATTCGATTAAGGTTTTTAGACGTATGTTAATATGACTGAATAAATTCACTCTTCTATCTGTTCCCGGGGAAAGTTTCTTCTTTTATGTGAATGGATAAAAACATAGGTAGGTACGTAAGAACTTATAAACAAGCCGCCTTTAGAAGAAATAACAAAATGTATTTTGCACTATCCGTTGGTTCAACGGGTAGATCCTTTATTCGTAGTTCTTATGGAATATGGAATATGTAAGAGGTGGAAAGCACAATGTATCGAATAGTAAAACTAAGACCATTAGGGGACTACATTATTAATTGTGCATTTACGAATACATTCGTTTATTCAATAACTAAATTTTTTTAAATGTGGGTGGTTCCATGCTCTTTAAAGCAATATTTAATATTAAAATTTTATGTTTGAATGCCAATGGCCGCAGAGTTTATGCATTATACGTTATTTCAGTGTTGTGTTGTTCTGTATACCTTTGGAGCTCGTCGTCGCCGTCGTTTCCAGTGTTTTTATCGTCTTCCGCTACAACATTGTCATTACATGAAATTATTGTAATAACTTGCCAACTTTTTCCTTTCACTAACTGTCAGGTTCTGTTTAGTTCGTTAATATTACAAATACGTTTCCTCCATTATTACGTGGTTGTATTCCTGGTAAAGATGTGAGGATATCTATATATAAACACATTCCAATTCCAGTGAATAAAACTACTGCTGCTGTATTTCTATAGATATTACAATTTGATTGTAATAAAAAGCATTACATTCATTTTTTCTAGTTACACTTGTTGAATGCATGCGGTATATGATGATTTTGACAGTTGTGATATGAATTGTGGTTTTAGTTAGTTCGTTTAGATCGTTTTTATATCTTTGGTGTTGTGCAATTTTTGAATTGGTAAAATTTCAGTTTCAGTAAAATGATAGTGAAAACTCGGTAGTGTTGAGGAGAATTTACTATAATATAGTGGACATTAAATTGGTACCTTTCTCTCTTTAGCAAGTATACGGTTAATATAAAAGTATGTAGGTATGTGTATTTGGCACAAATCGTGAATTTAAACGATCTTCATTAGAGTTCAGAATAATATTTGTTAACAACATGCTTGAAATATCTGTTTGCTGCTGTATTTTTATAACTAAGGGTGGGGGATATAATCATCATTCCTCATAAATTGGTCGAGTTCTAAGTAATAACTCTTGTGAGCGCTTTCAAGCATAAAGTTAGGTATGAAGGTAAATGGCTTTTATTATTGTTCTTATTCAACTTATGCATATGACGTGGTTGTATAAATTCTGAATAAAATATACAGTGTTTTTTAACTATTCAACGGAAACGTTATGACTAACAATATATTAAGAGCAAGTTAATATGATCAGAATGCTGTCTATTTGTATATTTGTATTGCATATATATGATAACTGTAGGTCTATATGTTGATGTTGATGTCTACATGTTGACGACATGTTGGTGTTAAATGTTATTTGGACACCTTAGGCTTTATACTTCTGCGGAATTCATTATAATACGTCAATAGCAGCCGAGGTTGATGTTACGATTACACAGGAGTTAAAGTTTCCTTGCGAATCTTCATTTGGCTCGGCGTGTTTATCCGCCCATCTCTGTGGAACCTTGCGCTACTAGTTAAATAGAAAAAACGATGACAAGTCAGGTCGAGGTGTGGGTAGATTATGATGACTGGATAGGACTGTATCTTAATAACTTCAGATTTCCAGGGATTTATGCAGAGACCGCTACTGTGAAGGTCTGATCAAGTATATTAAGTTTTTTTTTACATACTCACACAATGTAAGCAAGTGCATCACAAAACTTTTCGCATTTCCAGTCTACCGTTAAAACGCCCACTCACTCACATACTCGCTTACATGCACAATAAAAGTGCACGTTGGTACCCACGGCCACATTAGAGCATCACACCCTACCAAAACTTCCATTTCCATGTATTAAACATAAAGCATTTCGGCTGCTTATGTTGTATCACAAAATCAGAATATATCAGCTTTTTTTCTAGTTGATTTCAGAAACAATGATTTAATAGCCATTTTAACTTTTCTCGAGAAAGTTATGTATTCATTTAGATATGTGTTTTCACAATAGCATGTGTTAAATCGATTCAGCGCTGGCAGAAAGATTCAACTACCATCACTTTAAAGGTTTTCCGCTAGAAACTTGAACAGCATCTGTTCTTAAGCCCGGATCTGCTGCTTTGTTCATCATTAATTAATTAAAAGCCGTCGATTTTATGTATCGTATTTGGGTCTAGGAAAGACCTATGCTTGTAAAATATGTCTTTTGATATGTATTGTCGTGTCAGATACAGCAAAATAAATGACGTAACATCTGAGGACAAACAGAGACGATTAATAGTTAAATCTGAGTGATTCTATGTGTTATTGTTATAAATGTACATTTGCTGCATACTATGCTATGTAGAATGCATCAGCAACTCGAATTTGTGGAATCAATGTCAAAGTTTTTCGCCAACTTTTTTAAAAGTGATATTAGAGTACGAAGACGCGCAGAAAGTTACTCTAATCTTATGTGCCGACGACGTAGTAAATGCAACTTTAGTTCATAAAATATTTTATCCACACATCACATCTTTTGATCTCATGCACAGTCGTGTATGTGACTTACATCTGACACAAATAAAAAAACAAAGTGAATGTACTTCTACTCCGTCTTCATTTATTTTCTTGGTGTGTGGTAGTATTTTTCACGTGGCAAGTTTTTAGTGCCGGAGAAAGCTTTGAAAAAAATTTTACATTTCGAGCGAAGCGCGTCTCCACCGAACGTAATCCCATCTGTATCTGTATGTGTAAACAGTAAAGACGTTCTATCATTCTTATTTCGCTGTCTCCCTGCAGCAAAATAAATATAGACTTTCGAATGTCGCTGAGATGGGGAAATGAAATTTCGAGCAAGAGATAGTAGGTAGGATTTAGGACGGCTTTAGGTAAATAGCTTGCAGACGTAACGAAAGAGTACATTTTTGGCCAAATGTAGCTATTATTCACACATTTTCTCCCAAATTGGCCACATGCTAGGCAATTATTTATTTTAACACGTCATCATACTTACAACCATTCATAACCTGGGGGCGTCGCAAGTTATTGCATTTAAGATATTTTCATTACATCGCATTTATTTACCTCGTGCGGAACAGTAGATGTAATATCAAATTTGACGAATGAAATTCTTTTGATGATTGGAGAAAAATAAATTAAAACTTTACTCAGCATTAGAAGGTTGAAATATAATTGATTGCGACTAGGATCTAAAATTCTATTCATGCCTGGTCTAGTGTCTGGTCTTTTGCAGCGTAGTTTTTATGGCCGTTTTACGATGAATTTGGCTCCATCCATTTATTTGGGCGATTGTGTACTATCCATTTTGTCTAAATATGTACGTATGTATAATCCATTTGTCCAGAGGACCTTGAACATGTAAAAGGAAAGTACCATACTTTGTAAATAGCAAGTTGCAAGTGAACATGAAATGACCGTGCCATTCTCCATGTTGGAATTATCAATTTGTTCGATTTATATGGACGTGTTGATAAATTGAGTGTCACAAGACCAACGACTTCCATAAATTCTTCGAGTGCACACAGATTATTGTAATGTCATCGCAAGTAAAATAACGGTATAAAACATTGTCGTTGACACGGAGATATACTTTATTTTAGTTTGTGAACAGTCACTTTTATTCCATGTCATGTCGTTAGTTTGAGCAGAGTGGATACAGCGGAGAGGGGAACAAGATGCACCAGCGGTAAAATAATTACGAATACTTTATTGTTTGTCAGTTTAAGATTTTTTATTTTCTACAATAGAGGATCAAAACGAATTGTTTACTTTATTTAAAAACCTATACCCATTTAGGGCTTATATGGCACTAAAATATGAGTCTACGTAAATATTGATGTGGATATAGATAAGATAACAATCAATGTGACATATGCAAAGACAGAGAAGCAAAACACTCTAAACTTCTAACATCGAACGGTGCAGTAGCGGTACAATTTTTTTACTTTCATAAAGTTGTAATCAATCACATACCAACTTACATAATTAATTATTACATATATACTACATACATATATGCCTGTTGTATACCTATGTATATTTATTGGCAACACCTCCTTTTGACGCCAATCTACCAAATACCTAATTTCTACGCATTGATATAGATACATATATGATGATACAATGACATATAACATAGAAAAGTAGATAAATGACATCTTTGAAGCTTTGTGATAGCACACTCACACAGGTAATACCATTTTTGAACAGACTGACAATGACAATGTACTTGAGATTAAGGGACATGTATAAATTTCTACCTAGGTAATAGGTAGGTAGATATGAATTTCTAGTGTACTAGGAGTAGTCAAAACCCCTTTTTAGAGCTTCATAGTTACATCTTTTGCCATCACCGTAACAGCTTTGTCTTGGCTGTTGCTCCCATTTGTGGCTACTCCACCATTGGAAGTCACTACCGCCACCGGAGTTGCCGCTGTTGCGGCATTCATCACAACTGTCAAGCTTGTCTCCTGATGATGATGCACTTCAGTCTCAAAGTTTGCTTCGTAGTAATTATTTGATCCCGCCCTCAGGTCCCCTTTCGAAATTCTCGTGTTGCATTCCGCCAGTTCAGCTGCAATTTCATTGGGGAAATTCTCACTGCTGCCACCGCTGCTACTGTTATTTCCGCTACTGTCACTCCCACAACTACCAACGTAGCGCTGACGATGGCGACGGTTATTATGCCGATGGTGACTATGACTATTTTGGCTATTTGATTGTGGATGCATTTGCTGCTGTTGTGAATAGTTATTACGAAACGTGTAAGTTCCTACTCCTAAATATCTGGTGTTACCTTGACATTCGCTGTTGTACCGGTTGTTTTGCTGGATGAGGTTATTTTTACACAAGCTGTTACTTCGACTACACTCGCCCGCATTGGCCCGACTTGACGGCGTGTAAAAGGAGCGGTTGGTAACACTGCTTGCCCCAAGTCGGTTGTTGGTGAATCGATAGCTTGCCCTGATTTTACTCCGGTCAAAATCCGAGCCATCAGAAAACGTAACATCGTCTCTGGCTTTGGAACACCTCCGGAGACATCTTAGTCGGGATTGGGAACAAACAAGTTGCCATTGTCTCTGTAATTGTTATGCTCTAGAAAAAAGTCACTATTTATTTCCAGTCCTTACGTTAATGGTACAATGACATGGAATAAACGTACGGAAACTGTTGTTTCCTTGCGTTTTTACCTTCTTTTTGTTGCGAAGTACTACAGCATCCCTGGACTCTTCTTTGTTTCCGGGAGCCGTGGCGCCCCAAAGTTTAGTTCCCATGTGAACGTATGCACCAGTAATGATGATCAATGGGAAAAAGTACTGAATGACGACGATACCCTGATGGTAAAACATGCGGAACGATGGTGGCAGCCCAACATTGTCGCAGAACGGTTTTTTACCTCCTTTATCATCCATGTAGGTAACCCTGCGTGAAAGCACATCACATTTGCTGTATTTATAAAACATCAATAAAAGCTCTTATATTTTACGGGGGAACTCTGTTGAAATGTCCAATTTTCTTCACGCAAACTTACTCTGTTTGGCTTTATTTTGCAAACCATGTGAAAGGGAACAACGGTATAATAGCAAGCTATATTTTTGTCATTTTAAGCACTATTAAACGAAGTCAAACCGCTACTGGCATACTTACTTGTAATCCAATTCCGTGGGTAATGCGAGAATAAACCCTACTGCCCAGATGGATAATATTACCCAAGTAGCTTTTCTCTTGGAAGCGCGAGCACTCAGTGGATATAGAACCGCTCGGTAGCGGTCTACTGCAATTGCTGATAGTGTGAAAACACTTACGTTCACACTGAGAACCTAGAGGGTAGTAGGATGAAAAAATTACTGATCAGTAGGCAGCAGGCAGCAAGGAAAGTGGAAAAATTATTATTTTTTCATTTCTCACTTCTATCTATTTGTGTATATTGGTGTCTGTGGTGAAATGAAATTTCCGGTGGACCTTAATTGAATTGCTTTAAGTAGGTTTTGCAGAGATAGTTTCAGAGAATGATGCAATATGCGTTGATAGAATCTCTCGCTTTTTAACGTAGTCAGAACTCATACCATTAATGCAACTGTATGATGACGCATCTACAACCTGCATATTATATCATAGTACAATTCAAAGATTGAAGATCACTCCTTTTGCTCTTTATCACCCTTATCTCATACATATTTCATTCTTGACTGGAATGTATGCGTGGGGCTTTCAAGAAAATTGGTCTCGGATCTTTTAAATTCATAGACTTTTAGATAATATAAAATAAAACATGTATGGGTTGGTTTAATTTCTAAAACTAAAAGTGGATGTCGAAGATATAAAATTTTTAATTCTTAATTGATCAAGATGAATTATTTTAATCACCTGTCTTGTGGTCTTGTTAAATGAAAATTGCAAAAGACTGCTTTATGATATATACTATCATCACTCACAGTTTCAGCCAGTACAAAGTAAAGCTATAGTGTCACGAGTAGCAGTAGAGACGGTGATAAATTAAGAAATAAGGGATAGATCGGGACAGCATGCTGCGCTGTGTAATACGTACACAAATTCGTACAAGTTACATAACGATGAACGGACCTCATACGGTCAGTGGCATTGCTCAAAAACACTGAATAAGCATCGACTTTATTGTGTCGTGTAAGTGTAATTGTGTCAGTTTATCATTATCATAAATATATGTAACAAACGTGTTTGAATATGGGTTGATGAATTACGTCGTGGGTATTGACACAAATTTTCTTGAAAGGCCTTCGTTTCGCAGAGAAGCTCTGAAAAGTGATAAGGATGGCGTTATTGTATTTTCCGTAGCTTCCGTTCACCTACAACCACAAGCTTTCATTTCCTTGACGTCAAATGTACTTTCCTCAATCGACAGAGATTCCCATTCACTGTCTCTACGATGATGAGGCAATGCAGTGTGTCAATGCTTCATTTTATCACAGTGAAGTTTTTCCCTCTGATTTTACACCCACTTCATCAGATCTTGTCAGAACTGTCCATACATCTCATAATCAAATGTAGTCAGTGTTAATTGAGCTACATTAAAACTCCCATTTTCCATTACCAAAAATTGCCGTCTCCCGAGATAGCACGCAGAGTGCTCAGTTTAAGCGCTCTCCCATACCATTACCTAAATACGTGCATGCTTTTTGTGTCACAAGAAGGAGGTTATGCAGACACCCCATTTTGACAAGATGAAAGTAGTAGTAATGTTGATTACATGGAAATTCACTTACTTTTCTTTATGCAGAAAGTGTCGTATGTTGTCATGGAGACGCTTTGTTCAAATGCACCTCTACCTAATGACTGACAACTTTTCAAGCAACTGGGTGTACTTATCGTATGCAGTAAATTGCTTGTAATTTATTAAGGTCTCCCCTTTCTCCCCTTTTATATGCATTATAGATTCAAAGAATTCATTCAAATGGAATCACATTACGACCTCCAATGTTAATGAGTCCAAACAAACTTGTCCCAATTTTGCTGGTGACGAATATCTCAACTTACTAAAAAAACCTTTTACTTGCATTATTAAATTTCCTCAGAATTAATGATCGTGAACGAAGAGAGAGCTGTTATTACACACTAATGCACGTCAGTAAAATGCATTTAATACGTGCCTCTTCATCTTCACACATTTAGTGTGTAACTAAAACTTTCCCTTTCAACTTTAACCATTAATTAATGCTGCATTAAATTACGATTCTCAAATTTATGATATATACACACTCGAACAAATGTCAGCCTTGAAACCCCTTTTCATGAAAATTAAAGGGAAGTATATTACTTCAACTTCAGTCTCTCTTTATAACTACCGTTTCTAGTAAAGTTGAGTCAAAGCTATAATAAATTTATTTTGCCTATGTACTATGCACACTATGAACGATGCACTAGACTCTCCTTGTTGTTTGCACCAGGAATCACATCAACGTTCCATTACGGTACACTACAACTCATTATTCCTTTTACTTTTGCTTTCACCAACAATACAACAAACAAGAATGTCCAGGAGCAAAAAGCTATTCATTTTTTTTCGTTCTGGTTAAATTGACCCTTTTTAACCTTCAATTTTATGGACTACCTCTAAAAATATGCACATTCTTTTGTTCGTTCTTCCCAAAGTTGCCATAATAATAATAGTAATAATAATAAAGACACCTCATAAATATGACATCTTCTGGCAGTTTACAAAGCTGGGACACCTACCTGTACGAAAGGACAAAAAGCACACATGAAGTCTGGAAGGTTCCATCTTTGAAGTAGAGCAGCTTGGAACTGAAATGGAATCGTAAATAGTCCAATGATAATGTCCGCCAGCGCCAAGTTAGCGATGAACATGTTCGTCACGGTTCTCATCCTTCGTGATACCTAGGTAAAGAAAAAAATTCCAAAAACGATGTACTCCACAAAGAAAACTATAGAAACACATTCACGTATCTTACTGCAAGCCAGGCTTTACTCCTCCCTGACACTCATACATTTCACTGATGAAAAACTGCATGTTATGCACGAAATACAAGAAAGCAACACCGTATGACATGGTTAATATTCAGCAGAGTTTCTCTTGCGGGGCTTCTAAACGGTGGATAGTTGTTACTGGCTTTCCGCTTTGACCTTCTTTTTACTTTTAGCCTTTTTAAAAAAGTTTGCTTCGCCATTCTCCCTGTTTTCTTGTCTCCTCCTGGGACAACACGCTCTATTATACCGATAGTTTTCTCTGCCTTTAGTTTACCGCGAATGGTGAGATCGGTTTAATAAATCAGGGCAAATTGCAAATTGTACATTGAACATTGCTCTACTTAAAAAGAAAAAAGTCGCGTGATCTCTCATTTCGTTGGGTTATGTGGAACTTTAAAGGTAGTAGTAGTGAGTGAGTATAAATTACTGTCTACTCCCAAGCAAAGTCGTATGCGTGGTCACGATGGAAAAGAGAACATCGCTGTTGTGTTTGTCGTCTGCACACGATTAGAAACATGAATTTCAGCGCCCTGTTACAACATTGAGTATTACAGAGCAGCAGGATCAGGATAAGATGTATGTATCTTCCTCAACACACTCCCGACGAACACGAACGAACTACAAACAAGAAACGCCATTCAAGAAGCTATCTTTTGATTCATGATTCAAGCTTATTAATGTACATGTTACAAACAAAGAAGGGAAATAATGGGCTTCAGATTTCATTTTTGAATTTTTTTGAGAGAAATGAAGCAAGCACAGAGGTGCCCCATTTTCTTTGAGTTTCTGACAGCCTTGCGTGACAAAATGGGACAGCGGAGAAAGACGATGCTTGTCCTCTAAATGTTCCGTTTACGTCAACACATGGAAACGAAAACGAAACAAAAGCGTGTGCAGATAAGGCACGTCTAATACAGGGAATAAAACAACTGCCTACTTCTCTTCGTTCAGAACGACTATCTGTTAGTTTTCCGATTCACTCTGAAAATTTGAATGGTAGCGCAGCGTGAGTTAATTTCCAAGATACGAAGAAGTGGTATTTACATTTTGTCAATAGGAAAGTTGAGCTTGGCCGTGTGCTAAAAGGAATGGCGACGATATGTAAGAAGTTTTCTTTTGTAAGCTTTCATTTAAAATTAATGGAAAAATTGTCTGCATGGCAATTTCTGTATATACTCATACGCTAGGCTCCAGCTGAATTCAAGCCTGAGATATGATTAGGTATATTTATGGTATTAAATTGATTATATACTCTTACTAGTATGAAATTAATCAGCTTTATTGTACTAAAAGCCATATAGGTAGTTTTATGAAAACCGAACACGCTCAGAATGGCACAGATTTCGAGCCATTTTCTGATAGTTGACCAATGGCATACCCAGGACTACCTATATAATATTTAAGATGGCCGTTTATCTATTTTCCCTGTAAAGTTACGAATTGCCATGTTGCCCATCGATGTTGGAGTTTGCTTCATTCAACTTATTTAGGTTTTCCCTAGTGTAATAAGTTGATGCTGTGTAAAGACTAGACAGACAATTCAGATTCTTCAGGTTTTCTTGTAATAGCATGTAATAAGATGCTATATTTTGCAGATCACTATCTCAAAAGAAAATAGGCATAACCCCTCCTCTCAGAGATTTTTGATAAGCATAAGGATTTTTCGACCGATGTATACGGAAAGTTGTTGGNATCTCAAAAGAAAATAGGCATAACCCCTCCTCTCAGAGATTTTTGATAAGCATAAGGATTTTTCGACCGATGTATACGGAAAGTTGTTGGACTAAGAAGGATCAATTCATTAATTAACAATACTTACACGATGTAAAACTTGTCTGTTGCACTGTATACTGTATGCAGCCATAGCCATCAATGTTGTAGGATGATTCATCAACCTGGGTTGTTAAATTTTCAATTTTACCCTTGTCAAGTTTGATTTGCTTGATATATATAAATATATACTGGGCGCCTCACGGTTTGAATGAGTGGACGGTAATAAACTCTTGCCGATATTCTCCTCCTTTCACTTAACGGCCACATGTGTGTACACATACCTGCATGTGCTATATATTGCGCATTTATTGTGCATAATAGAATTCACTCCAGACAGGCAGTAGCCTATTTTCTTGAAATATGTGCGTTGCTTGTTCTAAAATATACAATCTACCGTCATACTTTTCCTGTCCAGCATGAGATGCGTCAATTTATATTTCACATTGTTTAAATAAAACTTGAGGAGCTTTTCAAGTAGCACATAAGTGAAGATGACAGATGTAATATTGAAATTTCAAAAGGAAACCCCTGAATCTCCAAGCGCACATGCATATGTGAGAGTGTTCTCAAGGAGAAGATAACTTGTGCAGAAAGAAACAACAATCTTGAGAAAATGTACGCATGTTCGTCACCGTGATGGTAGATGTTATATACTTTGGTTAACTGAACATAGTATCTATGCGCACTTACGTGCCATTTCTAACAATAAGTTAAATCCCAACAATATCAAATGCCTAATTGCGCGCCAAGGTTTACGGTAGAAAGTACAAAAGTGAGTACGTTGTCTGTCATACAATATTTCTTCTATGTTTTATGGCTTAACCACCACTCAAGGCAGCATTTTTGTTACTGCATTTCTTTTCATTTGCTATTTCCAGCTTTATCCACTTGGTCCCCCTTGTCTTTACTTTTGTATGATTAATGATTGTGATTGCAGGTTACTTTCAACGAAAAGTATATTGCGCAAAAGAAATATCATCCGCTTTTCCCAGAAAAATGTGGTCTATTATGAATATTTCATTTGTTTTTTATGATTTAGAAAGATACAAGTCCAATAATGTTTGCTGTGTGTGTGCACCGTACATTTTTATGAAGGTGCAGCCCAGCTTAGGATTTATCCTCCTTTGTGGTCTTTAGGTGATAGCAGAAAATATGGCCTTATGCGTACTAACGATATATCATGTAATGTTCATCGTCTTAACAACGAAAAATAATTTATTACCGAAAAGGCTTTAAGTGGGTAGAAAAATTTAACTGGGGAGTACTATTTCAGCTCTTTAAACAGAAATGTAATAGGATACACGTAAGATCTTCAAGTGAATTTATGTTACAGAGTGGGGACCATGTCAGAACAATGTTTTGTGGGAAAAAATCTTTCGTTGTTGATGTAATACGCTGTCTTCATGAGTGCTTCCAACCGTCTCCCGACGCAGTTAGTTACACTAACGTACTTTAATCCTTCTTAAAACGTGAGAATTTTGTAAGTTGGTTGCAGGCCGATCAACAACTGACAAATAACAATACTTGGAATCGTTTATTAAAAAGAATACGTTTTATTCTCACTTTATTGTCATGAAAGCTCATTGGGCAAGACAAAAACGTGTCTCTTTCCTTAAAAAACGATTTACTATTACGATCGCTAGAGAATAAAACAATTTAGTAAAGTGGTTGCTGCGACAAGTATTAACAATAGTGTACAGTGTAGGTTGTCGGAATTTGCGAAATATTTTTCTACAATAATTAGAAAGGTAAAGAACATGCTATTCATAGCTTAAGAAACTTGTTTTTGAGAATTTGAGCATTCGTTTTTCGGGCATCAGTCGTTTAATTTAAAGAAATGCTACAGTATTCATGGAAAGCGTAATTGTTCCATATTTTAGAGAAGGTGGTATTATAGATAGTTATCTTCAAGAACAATGTAATACCACCCGGCTGCATAATAATGTAAGTAATGCTTTTTTTATCCTTTTCGTAAATATCTCCACGGAGGATAGCGGTGGTTTCGCTGGCACAAGTGGAGAAAGGAAGGAATAGTGTAAGAGAGAGCTAGCAAAATAGACAAAAACGAGAGAGAAAGGGAGAGGGAGTGTGTGTGTGCTACAAAAAGTGTTTACTTGTGTAACTCAATGATGCTCATAGCAAGGTTATCTCGTGTTTACTGTCCACGTTTCCTTTCTGTAAGCCGTGTTTTCATATATAATTAAACGGATGGATATGTTTCCTCGCAAATGACTGGGAGCAAGCAGTAAAATAGATATAATATCACATTGTGGTACTTTATTAGCAAGCCATGCGGCGGAATACGAGAGCTGGAGGGACCGTCGTCGTTTCGTCGCAACCACACTATTAACAATTTTAACAAGTGGTTATTTCTAATCTCTAATTGTAAACACTGCATGCGTTTGTTGTTTGTGGCATAACGGCAAAATAAGCTCAACTTGGTACGCTTTGTTTTTTCCCCGAAACTTTTGTTTGCCAAGCTTTCTGTCCTTTCACCATGAATTTTTCTTTTTGTCTTACAAAACAAATGCTACATTGCAACTTTTCTCAGATATTATCATTAATTTTTGCACTCTCTCCGCTTTCTTTCATAGTCATCCCATTTTGAGTTTGCGTGAGAGAGTAGAGTACACATGTTGGTACCCATTGAAATTTAAGGAATAATTGAATATGAGTTGGATTCAAGATGCCAATTTTGTTTGTCATGTTTGCCGATGAAGATAGCGTTGCGTCAGAAGTGTTTTCTTCCCACCATTTTCTCCACTTCAACTTTTCACCGTATTCTCAAGGAAAGTGATTTCGTTCCATATATCAGTAGAGTTTAGTACTATTTGTTCATAATAATCACAACTTGGTTATAAATAATAATACCCGGAATTTGTTTAGATACAACACATAGATAGGAAAAAGAGTCCCATTTTCAACGGTCGTGGTAGTTTATTCTAACGATTTTTACCTTTTCTCACAACAGGTGAACTTTTCATGCTTATATACTTGCACAAAGATAATAATTACATAGGTTCATGATTTTTCTACGGGTTGTCTAAAGGGAAATATGCTCAATTTGAATTTTAATGACTACAGCATAGCAGCAAAGAATAAATGAACCAAAACAAATTGCATGGTTTTGTTACATCTATCAACTAGTAGATTTCTATCTATGGATAACATTATAGTTGTTTTGAACATGCTACGAAACATTGTATGTTGCCTATCAAATTTTGTTGACAAAAAACTAACGAAAACAAAACAAGATATATGTATTCGTGTTTCATGAATTTTTACTTCTGGTGCTAATGGCGAATGTCACTAGTTGTATAATTAGAAGTGGGTGGGTGGGTGGTTAATGTGTACACTCATAGATTCATAGCTAGATATGCATTCAAAATCCTCAACTTTACGTTCCTAGCCACGGCGCCACATTAAAATATGCCAAAACACTCAAAAACTGAAATTCGGGTATGTCATGATGTCCGTGGTACTAGTTCCGATTGGAAATTGTAATAAACTTCATGGATATGTCAACTGAAATATCCAAAAACCCAATTCCATTTTTCACTCTACTTTCTTTCTGGTTACTATCGGTTTGAAACGGTAAACGTCGGTCAATGTACTGGTTCTATTTTCAACTTCAGCTTGAATAAAAAGCATTTTCAATTGGACTTTCTCGTACGTATTGGTGAATGAAGGATGGCATGCAGTATAAATTCTTGCTCAATTTAATATTGCGTCTTAGCGCAACTCAAAAGTTTTTTTCTTTGAGTGATAACAGCTAACTACCTATTTAGATTTGGGTAACATTTCGTTGTGGTGGAATGTCAATTGTGAAAATTGAATTGAGGGAAAGCGGGAGAATAACTACTATTTTTATTGATGTACCGTTATGCGACGTCTACATTGCCAAAGCGAGTATGCAGAAAGACAAATATCCGTTCGTTGTTCTCTCTAGTTTCTAGTACGGTGTAAAAGTATGGTATGAACATCAATAGCGTTTTTGGTTGAAGACCACTCGTAGCTCGGTCACTCAGCTACAGATGAAAGGACCGGACAACCCGTTTGAATTGCCGGTTTATTTTCTTTTCGACCCATTTCTATTTTCATTTCCCGTTTCCCAACTCTCCGCACAGCTTGAACTGGACTCTGAAGAAACATTGTTGTCCTCTGTTATTTCCCATTTACATTTTCCTCAAGAGTACCTTGCAAAATAGATGTATGTATGCCTTTGTGTTCCACTCACTTTTGATTTTTCATGACAACGAGAATATATTAATACACGATGTCATGCTATCATCCTCATTTCTGCAACACAAAATTCACGACCGTCTTTCTAGAAATTTTTCATTTCCCAGTTGGGCCTGGCCACGAAATGGAAGCCCCGGATGAGAAAGGATTTGGAAAGTATGTAAGATTGTATCTGACAGTAAAGCTTTACCAGTTGTATCAACGTCTTTCTAGATAACGATGATCATGATCATAGCTTTAAAATGTCTCAGCGCAATGCATTCTGCTAAGCAGCTAAACAAAACCCATACGCTAAATTCAAAATGCAAATTCGGTCTCTCGAGAGTAAACACGTTTATAAAAAAATGCTTTATCTGCTTGTATTTTTTCTCTAGGGCAGAGAAAAAGTGGAAAAAAGAAGAGTGCATTTTTGAGTATTTTATTTAAACTTGAATCCTACATGGATAGAGTAAAACGAAAGGGAAAAACTGAAAAACACAATTTCTTGATCCGCATATGCTTTCTTGTTAAAGTGTTAAAGAAAATAAATAAATAGAGTGAAAGGCGAAAGACGAGAGGCAAACTTTATTATGACGTTTCGTTTTGACGTTTTGTCAAAACTAAACTGCAGACAGAACACAGAAGGAAAGGCGAAAGAGGAAAGGCATAAAGCACTTTAAATATCTATTTGTGTTGAGTTCAGACAAAACTTGCTTACTGTATTATATCGCAATATTTTACAGCGTTAGCTTCGATAACAAGAGTGCCCTACACAGTACACATGCTCATTTGACAAATGAACATAATCTTCTCCAAAACTCTGAGAAAAAGTTCCTTTGTAGCCAGATATTTTTTGAGTTCGACAAAAAATATCTATCGTGTCTGGGTCTCTATACAGTAAATATTTACCAAGCATCAACTTGGAACAATAAATGAGAAGATAAATGGAAAGCCTTATTGTCATCCACTGCGCTTTCATTTTCTGTCAATTATCTGGGGATACATAAGTTTTTATAGCATTCCCGCTCCCGCTTGTACACATACGCGCCATATTTATCATTTCACAACAAAAACTACATGAAAGCCCAAAGTATACATGGTTATTAAATGGGAGAGACGATGTGCACGAAAACGTCTCTATTTGCGTTTAGCCCTAAATCAACCTTCAAACCAATCAGTTCACAAAATGAAGTGTTTTAACTTTTCAATACAATTTTATGACTCCCCCTACGAGCTCGTCAAGCCGAAGAGAGAAAGTTGAAATTGGTAAAGAGCCCCAGCTGCTACCTACGTAAGAATTATACATGTATGCCGCTTTTTTCAATTAGTTTTATTCAACCCTACGCATTTCCTTGGATTCCAGGTACCAAAAATAATTTACCTTTTCACGAGAAAGTCATAAATTTTGCGAACCCTTGGCAAAGTTTGTGTTTAAATTAAAACGAACATCCAAAATTACATGCAACTTTAGATCCAATAAAAATGCGAATATGGCCCAAAGGTATAAGGCTGTCTATTAGAAAACAGATTTTGAACTTGAACGTACTTAATTTGTTACCTCACGATTCGTCAGTGTTACATTATTGCTGTTGAAATTTAAGGAAACTTTAATTTCAGTTCGACTCCTAGTACATCAAGCTTCCGTTGATTGATTGTATACTCTTTGTAGAAAGGTAATGCCAAAAGCAATAGACACCTACGCTTTTAAACTTACGAAAGTAGCGTGCTCTTCCAGCTTTCTAAATTGAGTTACAAATGTGTTTTAGCGGGAATGAAAAATTACGCAACAGTTCATTCATGAAAGCGACTTCACAACTTATTCACACATTAATGAAAGCCAATTATTACTCGCTCTTGTACGTTCCTGCTGCTATAAGTTGCATGGGTGGGGGCTTTATATTTATAATGTAACAAAAGAGTATATGCCATGCACTACGTCACGTTTCCGCGTAAATAAATGCCATAATGGTGTACATTCTGCGAATCCAATGAACTGGCCAAAGTACAATCCAATTACTTTGTTTAATTATATCAATAATATCTTAGATACATGACAGGCTTCCTCTTGTAACTTACCGACACCACCCATAGGACCAGCGTGTTGCCAACCAGAGCTGATACAGAAATCCCTCCGTATAACAAGGACAAAAAAATTATCATGGACAACGGAACTTCGTACAACTCATCATGACTTTGATGCTGGTCATTATCAACAACTCTCGTTGGAAAAAGTGATGTTGACACGTTTAGTGTTTCTAACAAGGATACATTGCATCCAAAGCAATCACTTTCACTGGGGTTACTGTCGACGGTAAAATTTTCCCCCTCGATATACTCCAATATACTGGACGTTGCTAACGCAGTTGTTGACGTTGTTATAACGGTGTCGTTAACGTCCACAAACAGTAGCAAACCATCCTCATCATCGTCCTCCTTCCACCGTGCTCTTCCCATGATGTACACTCAAATAATCCCCTTACACGAATTGTAATTGCAAATGTATACGAGTTTCCCCGTTTAGATATATTTATTTCAATTTATTTTATGTACAAATATTCCAGTCCCGCGTTTTATTGAACTTGCAATTTACACAGTAAAAGCAGCTGCGGTTGAACGCAGAATTGATAGTCACTTCGCAGTAATTAATAACTGTACATGTCACAAAAAGCTCAAGATCACGATTTTCTACAATTGTCTCACCATGCCCCACATTAAAAAAAAGGTTACAGTGTGCCGCTCCAGACTACAGTGCATAGGCTCAATATATGGAACTGATATAATGCAGATAACTTTCACTTTTATACATCGATAAAGCTAAGACTAGCAAGAGTGACAGAAGCTGGAATGTGTACAACAGCTCCACCAACTGGAGACTGGGAGTGGGGTAGCAGGACACTGCTTTGCTTACTTTCTTTTGTATACTTTCGCTTTACCTCGTATGGACTTATGTAATTTTGCGAACGCAACTACTACCATATCATCCTGTTTAACAAAGCGTTTCCACCAATGATATAAAAATATGCGTAGGCTGATGCCTATAAAAACCCTTTACTTTTCGCTATGCACACCTACACCCACAAGAAAAAATGTTTCCTCAATTTTCAAAGGTGGTGTCATGGGAATACATAAAAATATAGACATTTTTTATTTGATTCAGTAAATAGTATGATAAAATATAAGAAAAAAAGACTAAAAAGAGTCGATACGTCGATTAACATTTTTCTTATATTATGTAATATGCATATGTGTATGCGTATAAAATTCTAAATTATATGAAAGTTCCTACTTGATAGATGTTTGTTTCTTCTTGTCTCCATTTGTCGCTCCTGCATTACTACCTACTGTCACCAAAGAGACTCAAGTTGACAACAAATCAGACACTGTCATGAACTGTAAAAAAGAAAACAAAGATGCTCAAGTTTGCTTTCACCTTCAATTACAGAGAATAAATCCAATAAGGGAAATTTTATAGTACAAATTAAATGCCTAAATTAACCTTATACTACTATAAAAACTACCTTACACCAGATAAAAAAGTACTTGAAAAGAAGTAGGAGAAATTAGAAGGATCTTTTAATACGCTTCGATGAAAAATAAGGGAATGAACCACAATTGGGTTCAAGAACGTGCTCATCGTAAACTATCCCAATTACGGTTGAAAGATTTATGCATACTCGATGACAAAATGGAGAGACAGAATGTAGCCAAGGAAGTTTCGATGTTCCTATCTTTCAAGGGAATTCATAAATCATAAGCGACAAAGTCGATTTTTAGGAAAATCTGCCAAAACCGCATAAGTACCACTATGGCAACGAATGTTGGATGGGTACGGGTGTATCACGTACGAAACATATTTTGTGGTGCATCACTGGATAAGAATTGGATTTTGCACCAATGAAGACAGCAGCATGCTATCTTATCACGTACATTATGGACACCCCTTCTCCATTTACTTGTCACCTAAAACTACTCACTGCATGTATGAGGTTGAACAAAGTTTTATGTTCCAACGGTCGTATAGTCAGACCAAGACAAATAACGACATTGTGAGAAGTTTCGAACTCAAAGTCCATTGTAATCTTCTTAGTTTTTTTTGAAGCTTCAAGTACTCCGTTTGATTACAGTTTTAATTACATAGATACTTCATTTTGGGTTTTATGTCAGCGGAGTATATAGATAACGTTGAATCTTCCAACGGGTATAATACATATATGGTAGAACGTCATGGAAGGGGAACAAATTTCTTTTTTTTTAATCGTAGGAACATAAATCACATCATATAGATGGTGAAGTCAATGACAAGAGATGCCACGTAATGAAACATTTGCATTTACTTACATAAACGGTCTGACTGACTTTATATGTGATTGTATCTTGTTATTCAATAGAACCCAGTATAAACTTCAAACTTACCACGTACACTCCGTTGTGAAAAGCAATGAAAAGGATAGGATAAAATGGAGCCGGTAAAAGATGGTCTTTATAGCTTCTTATTATGTAGTGCACTTTAAGACAGATCGTTTCAAACAAAAACTGCTCAGAGCGACCGTTTTATTTTTTTTAATTTGACGCGACTCCTTGTCATACCAACGACTTTTAATTAAAACTTTTGCAACGTTTCCAACGATTCCATTGCATCACTGGAACCAGTTGGTATTTCGCGCATTTGATTCATCGATGTCTATTTCCCCAAGGCTAGCAGACTCACAGTCAGGGAACATCAGTATATTACATGCCGGTTGTCGATAGTTGGCAACGCCTATATGCATCTGTCCGAATCGAACAAAGTAATTTAAAATCCTTTCAATGCAAAAATAATAAGGGAATTATCATTGGAATGCAGAGTAAAATGAGAATGACGTTCAACCAATAAAAAAGAGTTGGTTCGAAATTTCATTTCAAAAAGATGAAAGCCACATTGAAACCTCCAGCTCTGTCATTCCTATGAAACATTGTGTGTGTACAACACAAACATTCCAAATTTCCTGAATAGATGTTGCTACTGCCGCTTCCAAAGAAACCACAGAGGAAATGAAGACGTTGTAAACTACCAATGGCCATAAACATAATAAGAAACTCTCCCTAAAATACTTGTAGAGTGCACTTATCGTCATGCAATTTATTTCCACAGACTGAAAACGAAAAAATAAATGTTGAAGCCAAAATACTCGATCCCTGCTCCGCCCAAACAACAACGGCGTAACGGTGCCCTCAAACAAAATCTGAAGACAAGAAACTTTTTGTCTTAGGTTAGCAATAAACAAGTCTATTTTCAGAGAGCCGAGAGTAATCACTTCCTTTATTTCCCTGTTCTCATAGAAAACAGTAAGTTAAGGGTGGATCGTGTACTATATATGGGAGTACTCATATACAGTATAGTTGCAATTTTTATAAGAGCCTACTATTGCCAATCTTACCATTTTTTACTTGGAAACCATATACACGCATTTACGTCGGGAACTGACGTTGTTGTGTACTGTAAACAATCTGAATCTTTTCCGTTGTTCATGGCGAAGATATACATAAATAAACGTATAAACTGATACTCGGTCAACAGTGCCATGAAACGTAGCCACTTACTACTTTGCGTGTGTGTAAAATGGCAACCATCGCCATCTCCCAAATGGGGGAAATCATTAGCAAAGTATGGGAAAGAGATGAACAAGTTTTTCTTCTTCTGTAGCACCGTGGAAGTTTAATGAGGTCATACTTTCCTTTCAAGGAATGCCACCTTCGTTACTACAGCGTAACAATCTCGGCAGGAGTGGATAGGAGGCAGAGAAGATTGACTAAAGTGACGGCAAGAGTCGACGAAACTACAGGAAATTGCAAAAAAAAACTTGCTACATTTCAAAATCTCAAAACGAGTAGCAAAGACCAGGTGTATAAGCTTATGAAGCATCCATGAAGGTATGTCACATTTCATTGTTAATGTACCTCGTCACCCGCGGTCTCCGTCAAGGGTGGCGCAAATCGATTTTCACTTTGAAAGAAAGTGAGTTAAAAAGGCGGCACGACAAACTATCAAAATGTCGTAATTTGGTGTCATGATCAAGAGTGACGCGTCTCAATGAAGATATTCTGAAAGTCACCTGTGGGGTTCATTTAGTACTTGCTTGCTAAACATCAATGTCAAGTAATGATGATACGATGACAAAACTATTTTGATGCGATAGTGAACAAATGGGTGGTCATTAAAAGTTTGTCTAGTTCAGAGACACATGACATACTATCATGCTCATATCGTGTGTAAGCATCTACTTCTAACTTTCCCATTCTATATGCTATCAATTATCAACTAACTGTAAGAAGAAGTGAAATGGTGATGACTTTGGGATGCAGAATGGCCTTTTCGCCCTATTCATACCATACGCTCAAAATGACATTGAAGACCAGTTATGAAGGACCCATAAACAAATATAACGAGCACGTTATACGTTGTTTTCTTCAAAGAAAAAATAAAACGCGTTTACTTTTATGATTCTGTCGTCCATGAGGGATCCTTGCACTATTTTCAACTTTACTTTAACTACAGTTTTTTGTTAGTACTACTGGTTGTATATACATCATTATATTTACGGTCTGTTTTATATACATACATTGTTGGTCCAATGAAATCCTCGTCTCCCCCAAAAAAATCCATTTTTAACACACAAGGAACTGCTGTCTTATTACTTCAATTTTAGTATTGGACGCTGCTGTGCTGTAAGACCGTAACAGTTTTATACGGTGAAGGTCAGAGAAAGAAAACGATGAGTTTGGACAATGATATAATAAATTGCAATCTGTTCATGTTGGCTAGGTGTTTATTTGTATTTTGCTTCTTGTCATAAAATCGCAAGTAAAATTTTCCACGTGGAGAAAAATAACTGTAGTAAAAGGTGTTGAAGAAACAAAGTAATAAAATTCTCATCAGGTGGTTCACGACTTACCTACCGAGTTCCCTGTCTTGAAGGGAGAAAAATACGTAAGTGGAGATTTCCGAATGATAATCGCCATCAGTATTACTAATACATAGGGAACGTTTATACTACTGCTTTTGAGAATAACGATTTATTGCTGTTTTTCTGTCTTTTTTGTTATTACAATGTCTCGGTCGATTTAACATGAAAATGCGAAAAAAATGGGGCCCGGCGACGGGATGGGAAAAAATCAATGATTTGTTTTCACATTAACAATAAGCATTAACCTATTGACGTTTCGATGCGTTTAATATACCATGTAGGTTCCCATTTTCCATAACTTGTAGGTAGAAGTTCACTCGAAGAAAAATGGAAATAAAATTGAGGGTCTGAAAATCGTTCGAATTCTTTATGGTCGTAAACTGAATAGAAGACATCAAAACTAATTTGCTTTTCTATATATTTTTATCAGTATTCCATTATCGGCGAAAGTTTCAAATCCCCGGAAAACGAAATATATCCAGGAAAAGTTTGTTTTCTTGCGTGTCACCATAGCACATATCAAGCTGGCATTTAAAGATGCTGATATCCTTATTAGGACTTCTGCAGAATTTCTTCTAGTTTTGGACGATCACGTTGTGCCGACCGGCCGTCCGTCCGTGTAAGCAACTCTTGAAGGAAAGCGAATTTCAAAATTCTTTTTTGCAGGTAGATAGGTTGGGTCAATGGCTCGGCTAAGTTCGTAGATGGGCTTTGGAGGTCATTCCCCCGGGGGGTAACGGCAG
>JAHZNE010005007.1:0-64563 GCA_027744055.1 Callyntrura sp. NNG-2020
ATTCTATTATCGCTGAAAAGTTTGGTCCTTTTGTTTTTCACGAATATGTGAGGATGATGGAGATGATGAGACTCTTTGCGCATACGATATAGTAGTGGTAGGAGGAAAACGAGACTTCTTTGTTGTTAATTTATTTTTTTAAAAAAATATGTGAAAACACATTCATTTTCAAAGTTCTTTTTGGAGTGAATGAAATTGAGTGTATATATGTGTGTGCGTATGCATGTGCTGGAACTTTTTGCATGCATGAATGAACACAAAATGTGAGGAGAACAGAAACCATTAATTTGTAAATATCGCTGTTTCCATTCGTTTCGTCCTTTACCTTATTAACAACATGACATTAATATTGATTCCGCGACAATTGTTCCGTCCCCTTCAACGGCTGCTTTTAATTATGTATAAACATGGGAGTTTGTTCAAGACGGTTTCTACTTTGAAATGTATATACTAGCTTGTTTTGTACAAAGCGTGGTACAAAGTACATTGCAAATCTACATAATATATTATACGTTCTTTATCAAGCAAAAACGTAGATTTATTATAGACATCTTTCCTCACGGTATTCTTTCCATGAAAATTGTGTACTTTGCTTAGGTCTGCTGTTAAAAGGAGTTCATGAAATTGCTTCTACTACTACTACCACTACGACTAAAATGTTTTAGGTACGGCAAGGGGCATACTGGCACACAAGGCATTTGGAAGAAATCAAAATATACTCTAACGTGCAATAATATATATAAATCAGGAAGCGGTATAAGTTCATGCCGCACCTCGACTTTCTCTTTGAAGACGCCTACGCACAAAATGTAATTTGATCGTTATGTACTGCAATTAAGGTAACAAATAATGTTTCACCCACGATCACTTCACCTCAGCATAAAATGAAAATAATATAAAACCTGGTCACAATCAATAGGGTGTAGTATACGAGCAAGCACTGGTATGTGAAAAATGAAAGTAACGTAAGTAAGTACCTGTTTAGACGCATATCACACACAACAGGAAGCTAATAAAGTAGTACAATCACTGTTAGTATAGTAATGTACTAATTTGATATTTCCTTCCTCGTCGGACTTATCTGCATTCGGCATCAATGTACCCAAGAGAAGAAATTGTAAAAAATATATATATACATTATTCATACGAACACAAACAGTAGCGGTTTAAAAAAAAGAACAAAGAAAATATAAGACATTTTTTCACTGTTAAACATATAGGCTTAAATGTTTTAAGTAAACAAACAACACTCCTGAATGAATAAAAACTATAATATAATAGTTCCACCACGGATTTCACCCTTTTCCTTCGGCGATGGCCTGATGGAAGGAATGAGGACTCAAGTGATTTGCACCACCACAGCCGGTGATGAGCCATTGAAACTGACATGGTCAAAAGGGGGTCAAATGTTGGAAAGTACTTCTCCTGAAGGAGATATAGATGGTGGGGTACATGTCAGTTACCTCCCTCCTTATTCAACGATTCTCACCATCCCTAATATTACCGCCTCAAATAGTGGCAACTACTCTTGCCATGTTTCGAACCAGGGTGGCACCGCCGTCCATGTTTCGGACCTCATCGTCGCTGGTTCGTATTTCATTTACAAACCAAACAAAAAAAGAAAAGAAAAAACAATTTTTCACTATTTTTGTTAAGATATCCCCGTATAAACATTGTTTATGAGAAAACCAAGAATCAGTGATTTTTATATAACATTTTAATAGAAAAGAATTTGCACTGTTGTGTACGTTTTTTCTCTTTCGAAAATGCATTGCATTCATTAGCCTTGTGACTTTATAGATTTTATCTATAATTCTTATCTAAATATATATATCTCTCTCTATATATATACCAATATAATTTCTTATATAACTATTATCTAATCCTATATAATTATATTGAACATTCATTGTGCTACATGACGTGATTGTGATTTGGCGGACTATCGCTATTTTCGTAAATCTTTCGTAACTTTACCAAAATTTAGTCAGATTCTGTTGTGCATAATATTTTTATACAGAAATTGATAATGTCTTTATCAGTTTAGATAACATAATTTAGCTGCACCATATATAATATTCTATGAATAATGTAGTTTGCACTTTGCACCCTCCTGGAACGGCAAAAAAAATATTTCTAATTGCACACTACACTATATACTACTATACAAATCGTAAAAAGATACAAATTAAATTATATAGTCAAGTTTTCACCACTCTCTACCAACTATAATATTGCATTTCCCTTAAGCCAGCCCACTGTAACTAAAAAGTACGTCACTGCATGGCATACACTCTACCGTAGTTTTGGTTAAATGCACTTTTGTACTTTGCAACAAAATTAAGAATTTACTGTACGCTTGTTGCACAAAACAGCACGACATTTTTTAAATCAAGTGTACATTTTTATAGCCAACCCAGTTGTATACTATAATAATAGTAATACTGTTGCTGTGATTGAGAAAAGTATTTTTATAATGTGTTCAACTACATTGTTGACATTATATTTTTAGTGAAACTTGGAGAGGAGAAAGCCTTAAAGTATTTATAAGGCTTAAACAGTATAGAAAGTTGCAATGAATAATATAGAAGGATGTAATAAAAAAATTACTTTCACTCCGTGTAAGGCAATACAGCTTTTACTTTTACCAGCTTCCGTTCCTACTTACTGATTGTTTCTCTATTTTTGTATCTGAAATAGTTAAACTGCTCAATAACATTTAGTGTTTTGACTAATCCCAGAAGATTTGTAAAATAAATACATTTAGAAACCCTTCCCACTAGAACTGACCAACTAAATTGCTTTCACTAGTGTTGAAGAAAAATAGCTGTATATAAAAAAACTAATTTGACCTCTGAATAGGCATGCAACTACACACATTTTAAACCTCTCCAAGACCAAGTAGCTGACTAGATTGATTGGTTTCTTCAGATACAATTTTATTCTCTGGTTTTTGCATCGTGCGTGCTTGAATCTTTTGAAACAAGTTTTGGCTGATATTTGAATTCTTTGAGAGTTTTATTAGTTGTTTAAAAGTATTAGCATTCTTGGTTGATTAAATGTATGGGTAGGTATATAGTAATGGAATGAAAAACAAGATAAAAAATCAAAGGGGATAAAAAACAAAATTGGGCTGGTGAAAGTAGATAATTTGGGTAGAGCAGGAGGGATAAAAGAGATTCCTAAAAAGTAACTACTTGTAAAAGCCAATGTAACACTTTTTTCAAACTATATAGATATCTCATCATGACCGTCCTCACTTTAGTAGGCACCTTGATGCAATGCCTATATATATATAGTCATATCTACAACATTGCAGTTTGCTATTATTTGTTATACCAGTCGGCTTTCATCTCATATCAAATGTACGAGTTTATGTGCACTACTTTCATAAACAACACCACTAATTACTTACGCATACTTACTACTACATGTTTTCTCTAACACTACCAGATTTTATCCATATATGTTACTTATAACACAGGGTAGGGCAGTTCCTACTAAAATGATAAAGAGGAAATACTCATGACTATAATAACATACATTGAATATCGCATTGCTTAGCTTTATTTATTTTTACAACCAAATTGCCTCAAACTACTGTATTCGTATTCCACCCACCAATACTAACATGCTTTAGATTTTTCATCATCATCAACGAATAGATATTACCAATTAGGACAAACAGTTTCATTGTTAAGCTATATCTACTCTTCTTAAAACCTCATAATTCTTTCATGGACTACACAATACAACGTACAAGGAATAGAAAGTACAAGTACACAATTCTCAAACAATAATGTAAAAAGATAATAACATTAAACTATCATTGTCTATGGAGTGCGATGTAAGAAACAGGAGCAAACAACCAAACCACGTAAAGTCACATGTAAATACCAATGTCATATAGGTATGTATATCCTATCTACCTATACTTAACATTTCCTCCCACAAAAACTTTTTCTGTGGCAAAATATGTGGGTCAGAGGAAAATTACCACAGTGTAAATGTACATGTTCTTCTTAGAAGTATATATTTCCCTTTTACTGGTAGTATAAACTCCATTGATATTATTTATTCCCCCAACGCATTTCCGCATGTACTCTAGTGACTATTACTACTACTACTACTACTACACAATCATATTGGAGTCTGTACTAAACAAGAAGAGAGTTTGGTATTTATTATTATTAGTGTTTTTGTACGGAGCTTATATACATGTACTTCTAGTGAAATAACTGACAAGACGCAATAAGAAGGTATTTGCTAAACAGATGTTGTATATACATATAATCTTGAATTTTTCACTCAATATTCTGCTTTGCATGCTTTTAAATTTACATACTTTGTAAGTACTACATGCCTTTTTTGTAAACTTGTGATGTTTTCATCGCTAAATACGCAGACAACAGGGACAAAAATTTAGACTTTGTAATAACATGACAGTGACAGGTAATGTAGGTCTTGTATTGATTTGGGGTAATCAAATACGGTGTCTGGGTACGGCCAGATACATACAACCTGCACGGTAGAACAAAGAACAACAAAGTTGTAATAATGTTTGCCACACGTTTTCCAGTGATGCGAAAACGCTTTATGGACTGTGACAGGTTAGGTTTGCGAGTTTAGGATACTTTGCTAGTGTGTAGAAATTGTGCAATGTCTGGGCATAATTTGTCAGTGGGTTTTTGTATCACGTTATTGCGTGTCTCTGATGTAAAATGGCCAGAAAAAGTTTTACCTGAGAGAGATATGTATGTTTATATAGGTATAAATAAATGAAACATGGAGCAAACACTGTTACATATGCCACACCATAGTATATGTATCGAGTTGGTGGTAGCATATAGTTTTTGTCTTGGAAAACTTTTTCTATCTCTCCATTTTTCTTTGGTAAAAGTCAAATCTTTTATGCGCTGTATCAACAAAGAGTTGTTGTTCTGCTGAGCTGGGTTCCGGTGCAAGGAGAGAAAGTAAGCAAAACTAAATCAAATGTATCTGTTGCGTGATAGATTTGATTTTTATTGCTGTTCTCAAGAAACATTAAATAGCTGTTGGTTGTGTGTGTGTATATTGAAAAACCAAAAAATATACTATCCCAGAACACTACATATATATATATTCTTTCTTCCACAGAGAAAAGTGCAGATGCATTACTGTTCCGACAGAAAAAAGTAAAAGTGACGTAAACTTCTTACAGCTTTGGGAACCTTTGGAAACTTTCTTTTGCCAGCACCATAAAGTTGAATGGTTTTGTTTTGTTAATCTGAATTCCTGTCAACTACAAGTCGAGATCTTATTATCTCTCGAAGAAAAAAATAATGCTTCAAGTTTATGTCACATGGGGCCATTTTCCATACAAAACCGTGCCTTATGTTTATTTGTCCTATAATAATTGACAGCGTCATATCGATCACGAGTGTTGTTATTTCAATATCGTGACACATGTAGACCAGATTGCCCTGTTACTGGCATGTTGTCTGGTGTTGTTTGCGTTGGCCATTGCAATTACGGTTACTTTCCGCGCTTATGCTGAACTGCCAATAAAAATAAAGTAAAATGTTTGTTCTTTCTTTGCTTTTAGCTAGGTCCTTTGTTAAAATATTTAGTTAGTTACGCCTTCACTTTATGTATGGAAGTTTCCAATTTGGGAAAAATGTAACAAGTGTATGCTAATGTGTGTTATATTTCATTATTACGCATGCTCACTAAACACTTGAACATTTCATGGGTAATGTATTTCACTTCCTTTGCATTAGCATTAGCAAATATGCCATGAAATAGATATTTTTTATGTTATTTATGATCGCCTGACAAACTCAACAAGGTATGCAGATGCAACTTGTTTTCTTCCAAAAAAAAATAATAATAACAATGCCTCCGTGTATATATTTATGAAATGCCCCTTATGAAATATTATGGTATGATGACAGTAGTAGTGTACGTACTTTAAAAAGAATAGTGAAAGCATCTCAAAAAAATTGAGAAAGTGTTATATGCTATGAAAGTGAAAGAGAAAAGAGGGGGAAGGAACCATAACCATTTATCATTTCCTTGTACTTTTTTCTGTTCCGCTCTCCATATGTGAACATACATGGTGCATCTTTGCGCGGGGCTGCGTTCACAAATATTGTGGGGTTTGGGGTGGATTCTATACTCTGACATCTCTGGAACAAACCGTTTTTGGAAAAAATAGTACCCGCCAAATGGGTTGTTGAGCCGACGGACCAGTCCGTTTATGTGGGCACACATGTGGCCATCCATTGTCAGGCTGAAGGATTTCCGAAACCTGCTATTCGTTGGAAGCAAGCTGTAGGTAAGTTTGGAGAAAGTAGATTTGCAATTAGCAATTCCAGTAGTATTACAACATCAAGGATGAATACAAGTTGGTTAAAAGCGTGTTAATATGTGTCGGTAAACTTTAAAGGAATAATGAACAAAATTTTGCACAAATAGTCGACAATCGGGAATTTTTTTCTCTTACAAAAAAGTATCATGCACACATGTGAAATCTCTCACAGGACAATAAAGCTCATATAATCTGTGGGAGATCAAGTGAACTGTTTCAATTCAAATCTTGTCAATCCATGCCAATAATCTTTTGTGCAAAGTGTATTGTATGTATGGTTGAGTATATCTCGCTTTTTCTGCACCGTAGGCAATTTGGAGAAGAAGGAATACCGTGAAGTAGGCTATCGAACCCCTGGAGTGCTCTCAGCCGAGAATGGAACATTGATAATAAGCCGAGTTACAGAGGATCACGAAGGCCATTACCTATGCGTCGCAAATAACGGAGTAGGCGGAGCTATAAACAAATTGATCCGGCTTACGGTCAACGGTTAGTAAACTCCTTTCATATTTGTCTTCACACAATCTTCTTAACCCTTTTGTGATTTTGATTAGTGGGTGTAGTGCTGGATAATCATGCCAAAGTCATCATCTTAAGAACGCTAGCGCCCATCGAATTTATGAAAGTTGTCAAAGAAAAACAATATTTTTTCTCCTCTCTCTCTCTCGCTCTCTACAAGTACTGCTACATGACTTGGGATAGGAATTTAGGACTAACAAAAATAAGTCAAACGTACTCCTATTACCACGACAAGACTACACTTCCTGTCAATTTTTCTCAATGTTACATAAGCTTACTGTTATATCCCGAACAGTGACTCAACCATTTCAGCAAAAGTAACACACTACGAATTTATCAGTCAATATATCACTAAAGTTAGTCTTTATCCTTTCGTATACTTTCGCTTTATTGTAAAACCCCCTAATAAAATAATATTCCCTGCCAGAAGAGCTAGGCAAAGAACAGTAAAATACCGTTGTCTTTTCTATTAAGGTATGTATATTTTTTTCTCGGGTTAAGTGTATGTACGGTGGTATTATTGAAGAGCTTTCTCTCAGTACACAAGTACTCCTTTCCCGGTTTTACTGCCTATAATTTAAAGACTATATGACCACTTAAATCAGCCATCTTATTGAAGATTCATCATTTGATTGAAGATATTTTCTATATATTATTATGACACTGCGCTCCGTTCATACTAACGATATCTTGTTACCAATTTGGCTGAAAATCCTTTTTCTCTCTCTTTCCTTGCAAACTTCAAAAATCATATCGTCATCGACAAACCGCTTGCAAAGACGTTGAAGTGGAAGTATTAAAACAGTTTTTTGAGATGCATGAGCTTGCACAAGTAGGAATCCTACTATAAAGAGAAAGTACAATACGGTGCATGTTGTCGTCGTGCACCGACTCTGTATCATCCCCAGATTTGGAAGAGTCACTGAAAAATTCATAAAGGACACCCACGAACATGATTATTGGTTATATATTGGTATGAATGTAATACTATTATTAGTGACACACACAGGAGGACGCAAAACAGATATGCTTTTAATATATTGCAAGGGGGACAGAGACAGGGAATGGCATCAGAAGGTTATTTAAGATCCTTTCCAAATGCTTCTTACAAACCGCTCACCACATAAAATACGATAGCTGTTCTTCATCCTAACTCCTGAATCATCACTTGCTTCTCTGATTCCCCTCTTCTCTCTCGCTCTCTCTCTCTCTCTCATCCCTATTATTTTCTCTTTACCCCTCTCTCCCACTTTCTCTACGACTTTTCTGTTTTACCTTCAAAGTAAAACGCCAGCTGATCTGGTATCATGATGATGATCATCATCAATATATACAGTACGTGTCTGTGGCTAGATGTGGTTTCGTTTTTCTCTTTCTCTTGCCGTGCTTGGCTGGATGAAGAAGTGAGTCCTTAAGTCTATCAAAAGACGTCCCATATCTGTCTTTCCATTTCATTAAAGGACAGGGAGAGTAAAAGCTAGGACCAGAGCGACGCCAGAAAAAACGGCTGTAGTGGCAGCAGAGTGCAATGCAGCGATAATATGCTTAAATGTATGATACCGACGACGGAGAGAAGCGGATAGTCGTGCAAACAGATAGCAGACGTTGTGTAAAAATGGGGAATGTGTATACCTCCATAGAGTAGGAGTCGTTATTAAAAGAAGCCCGCTTTCTCCACAGAATATATATATGGATAGATCCTAGTGTTTTCAGACACTATTGCCATAGAGCGTATATAGTAATAGCAGCAGCAGTCGTAGTAAAGCAAGCCTTTGATCGGCCCGATAACGATCACATTCATTATTTCTGACATTTTGAGCCTTTCTCCACTCAAAACACGGAAGGAAGGAAAAAAGAAAACGGAGAAGAAGAAGACCTCAAGTGCATACTTTAGCGCCACTATACGATAGATAGGTAGTAGAGAGACCATCTCTAGCACAGATTGTATCCGATGTATTATTGGCTCTTCTCTTTTCTCTCTTGGAGATATTATATATTCTACATTGCCTTGTTCATTCACTCAAGTCACAATCGAGTCGCAGTCACTCAAGATCCAAAAAATAGCTGTATATATAGTAAGCTGCGGCGGTGGTAGCGGTGGTGGTGGCGGCGACGATGATGGTGGTGGTGATCGTGCCAGGGTACCCCATCGCACCACTGTATATAAGGTATGCAGAGCAAGTAGCTTGCAACTTTGTAAAATTGTCTATTACCTTCCAGAGGACGTATTATATACGCGAACAAAAAAGAAGTAGCTTGCACTTTCCGATATCCCTCTGCACAAACGTGCAGCACATATCAGCAGAAAAAGAGAACCGTTGTGTAGGAGGATGAAAAGGGCGCATAAAACGCTGTGTATGGGACACTAATCTTCCCATCTATCGCACATTCATTTTCTGCTCTCTATAATCGTACTCTTTTTCGTAATGGAGTAGAAATTTATATTACGTTATTACGTAGTTCATATTTCCTTCTTCAGATGTGAATCATTACCCGTCTCTGTCTTGCTAGAGAACCTCTTTTCTCATTTCTATACGCTCATTTTCTCACTCCAATGGTTTAACTCTGGCTTTTTCATCTTTTTTTCTCGAGTAGAAATTATTTATTTATCGAGTAGAGATATATGGAGTGAAAGCAGAGTTGAAAACACGAGATGAAATCCCTTTGCCTGCTTTCACTGTATGGCACTTTTTCCAAGAAAATGGTTTGTGATAGTGAGCATTATCAGTACTTGTAGTAGCGGTAATAATTTGGAGGATTGTGGGTATGTATGTGCACTATGTTGTTATCATGATTCCATTTTATGCAGCTACAAACCTTATACATATTCTTCTAATGTAATGTCAATGAGATAGAAAAAAATGGAAAGTCGGCGGTGGAACAGTCGATGCGACTTTGCCATTCCCTTATTCGCCAAGTGTATTGAAGGAAGCGAGAGCAAGGGAGCATACAAAAAAGAGAAAGAGTGCTCTGGTGCTACTACTACACAGGGTTTATAAGGTATTATTGCTTAGGAGACACTTTGTAGCCAAGACGTGGAGGGAAGAGGAACGTGGAAGGAAGCCCTTGAATGAAAAAGGGAAGATTCATTCCGTACTTGGTCTTCTTATTATATAATATGAGGGTGTGTAGGAAATGAGAATGAAGTCGTAATGTTCCTCCTCTATTTCTTTTCTCAAGAGGCGATGAGCATCGCAAGTAGTATTCCTTCCGCAGAAATTGTATCCGATACGAGAGGTATATGTTTCGATTATCGCCGCCACCGCTACTACCAATGTCTTTTTTTATACTTGAAGCATCTTGAATGGAAAAAAAGTTGCTGGAGCCGCAACAAAAGCCACAATTGTAAATATGCTCCTCGTGTGTTCTGACTCTCTCTCTCCTCTCTCTCTCCTCTCTCTCCTCTCTCTCTCTCTCTCTCTCTCTCTGGAGGAGTCCGACGATGAAGGAGCAGGAGAGTAGCAGTAATAGTAGTCAGTTGTCGTATTACACACAAACATTGGGACAGAGAGAATGAGCAATCCAATGAGAGACAGCGAAGAAAAGATACACATTATATGTAGATGTGTATTTGTGTGCAAATAAAAAAAGTATATAGCATATTTTTTGTCACGATTTTCCAACTGGACCGTGCACCCCAAACATTGCTGCACCACCGTCGTGGCCGTTTTGTCGTCGTCGTCGTCGTCACCGCACGCTCAGACACATACATTACAGTAGTGGTAGGAAGGAATGAAAAGAGGAAGAATAAATTGTTTCATATATCACATTTCGGCTTGCCTGGCGATCCCTTCTTTTTTTATGCTTTTTTTCTCTCTTTGCTCATTCATGTAAAAGGCTGGAGATTGGGAATCATTCGGAGAAGATAGTTGACCATTATACGGCTTCCTCTTCATCCTTTAATAATATACAAAATGTGTCATGGATTTATATGCATTCCATCCGAATCCAAGCAGCGTAGTCGTCTTTGTAAGAGGCATAGATACAAAAACGTGAGGATATCGATTTAAGGATCGTTTTGTTACTTTTCTTCCCCTTTTTATTCTATCTAGTCCATTTTTGGGAGAAAGAAATAGATTTTTCAAGGAAATTTCACTGTTGGACGATAACTTGCTTGCTTTATTGATATCACTTCATGCTTATCGGACGTATGTGTGCAAAAGATGTGTGTTACGCAAGGAGTAAATATACAGGGAGCAATCCCTACTTTTTTTAGCGGCAGCATACTATTCTCTGTACCGAGTTTCCGACCATTTTCCTCTCATGTGCCTCTGCTAAAGACAGAGAAAAAATCGTTATATGCGGAGTTAGTTGCTGTTGCCGACCTTAAATATGATGTTCTTTTGAACAACAGCAGCAGCAGCAGCGTCGCGGCAGCTTCTTGGAATAATGCCCTCGTAGGTTACGTTGTTCTGGGAGAAAAGCGAAAAGAACATTAGATATACATTCATATGCATTTTATGGCAAAGCAGTCGTAAAAGATGTTGCCAAAAATGAACAAATCAGTTTGGTTACCACTACAAACACATCAAACGCACGGCTTGTATTGAAAATCTTTTTCTCATTTTTCCTCTTTACTTTTCTTACAAAACAGAACAGAGAGGGGGAGAGAGATATTACAATTTTTAGAGTGTTTCTATGAACGAAAAGAAAAAAAAACGCGCAAAAAAACTATCAAAAGATACAAAGAAACCAGAAAAAGTAAAAGAATCAATGAATAGGCAGGTAGGTTGCCGAGATTTGAAGCCTATCATAATATCAACCAGAAAAAAATGAATGGTTACTTTTGTTCGCTTTTTGCTTGCCTCTGCCTACCTTGATGTAGGAAACCGCGTTTTTTTTCAGCAAAACTATACCCATAAAACGGTACTGCACCAGTTTTAATATACCCAGATATTGATATAACATTTCACAGTGGCTGTTTATTTTTTGGGTAGAGAGTTCTGGAAACATAGTATTGTAAAGTAAATAGGTCGTTAGCCAGGGTCTGGTCTGATGATAAAGTCATCTTAAATCCCAATAGGGAATTGTATGGACTATTATGTATACACTGAAATATGCATAACTCACTAACATCGTGCATCCATTTACTAGCCGCTACTTGACTCTATATCGTAGTCTTCTGATTCTTCACGATTTATGCTGATGATGATGATGTGAAGTTGGAGTTTTTCAATCCATAAAATTATACAGTATCCTTTTACCCAGAAGCAAACACGAGTGTAATATTACGCAAAGAGAGAGAGAGAGAGAGGGGGAGAAGAGCAATGATGGAAAAGTACGTGATATGGAGTCAGTGCTCGCCCGACGACGACCACGATCATGATGATGATGATGATAGAGCGGCTGTGTTGTTTGTTCCGGCTGCTGCTGCGTTACTGTTTTCTTCTTATTGTTGCGGTAATACTCTATATTGGCAGTTGTTTAGCGTATGTGTGTGTGTCACAAAAGTAAATTTTATGGATTGTCTTCTTTTCGCTGTTAGCTTTGGGCTTTGCACTCTCTGCTGCTGTGTTTTGGAAAAGACTAGAGCTGAAACCGACTTAGAATTCCAAACGTGTAAGATAGGATGGCACGACGAAAGCTACATATTATTTCGATTCTCGTTCATGTGCATATTATATAGTCGTTTTATTGGGTAGTTAGCCTTTCTTGAACAGACACTCAGGCAGGGTTGTTGCTGTCGTATCACGCAGAATGATTGATGGTGTACAGCGTATTTATGTACGTTTAAAAATATTTACCAGCAGTAAAAGCTGACGATCATGAGAAAGATGAGGAAGGCGATATATATGTGTGTGTGCGGTAGTGCAACAGTTCTTAACTTTAAAAAGATTTGCTTTCTCTCTGTATGCTGTATGTAGAGATGATGTAAGTACACGCGTGAGCTATAAAAATGGGAATATGGTAAAGCTACCGAGCGTAGGAGCTTTTCAGGGAAAGAGAAAAAGCATTTTTGGGGGACATCAAAATATGTTTTGTACGACTTTATTTCATGTTGTACTGGAGAGAGGAGCACACACTTTTATTACTGTATTGATAAAAAAAATATGAATAATGTGATGCCTAGCGTATTTTACGGCTTATTACATAAAACATGGTTGCGCAATATATTTGCAACAAAATAGTAAATTTTACGCTTCTTGAGCGAAGGCGCGAACAAGTTATTTATTTTTCAAGGGACGCACACGGAGCCCTGATAGTTGCACATAGATATAAACAAAGTTTGCAATTTACTACACCAAGTTCGCTTCTCCCTTTAAATCTACGAAAAAGAAAATGTAAAATTAAGTCTTTACACAATTTAATGTTTCCTACAACTTTCCAGCTGCCCCTAGAATACGAACGCGACCTCCGAAAGAAATTGTCCGTCGAGGAGAAGTTGCCCGCCTCCGGTGTGAAGCAGAAGGGGATGAACCAATCCAAATCTCGTGGAATGTTAAAGGTGTTTCTTTAAATTCAACAAACGATAACAGGTACGCCACACCACAGATAAAAAGTGATGAACAGCCGCTATTAAAATAATTGTGTGAAAATTTCTCGTCCACAATTTACACGCTTTCTCTCTCTTTCTCTGAAAACATGCCATGGGTGCCAGATTACACACATCACGGGATGTCGTTTTTTTCTCTTTCTCTCTTTTTGCAGGTATTCGGTAGAAAGTAAACCAGGTACGGGACCAGGCTCCCCAGCAGTATCAGAATTTATCATTCAACAAGTTTCTCTTCAGGATCGGGGTGATATGGAGTGTATCGCGGTGTACGTTACCCAAAGAAAAACTAGTCAAACATTTCTATTTCGTAGAAGTAGTCTTCACGTTTTATTATAGTTATCACGCCATATAACCAACATTTATTGCTATGCCCTATATAGGAATGCCTTTGGTCATGATTCGCTGCGTGTTTCACTACTGGTACAAGGTAAGAGATCATGATACTATGTGGCTGTCGTCTCTCAACAATCCATGCTTGAAAGATAATTTGAACTAATTGCAAGTATCTCATTCCCACTACCTACATATTTACATCTCTTTACCCTTTCTCTCTGGTTTGCGCGGCACGCCTCACAACTTTTCGGTTTAATTTCTTGTTTTGCAAATTTTCAGAACGTCCTCAACCACCCAAAGAGTTCCGAGCTGTTGAGCATTCCAGTCGTTCTGTGGTACTTTCCTGGGCTCTGCCAACCTCTGATAATGACGCGCACGTTTTAGACTACGTCCTCTCCTTCAAAGAGGATTTGGGTAAGGAAAAAAACCAAAATTACTCGTTATCCTTTATTTCTTCCCTTTTTTAAAACAACTTTTTGCACGTACACAGACGGCGCTTTGATTTTCTCATGGTATTTTTTTTGAAACTTCACAATGTAAATGGAAATGCAAGCGCATTATCTCATAAATACATTCATATTATATTACGATGCTCTCTTGCTCTATGTAGTCGTGCGCTGTGACTACTTTTGTATAAAAAAAGCTTCTTTTTTCGGTTTTTTTTTCAACTCATCCACCTGCCCCAACCCCGGCTATATACAATGCTTTTATTATGTTATCATTATTCCAATACGGGGCTTTCATCTTTTTAATACCTTTTCCCTTTGCCTGTGTGAACATAACAACCCCAAAAGAACCTTTTTAGTTCTGTATACATCCTACACACGGACGTGTACACATCCTTTATCCCTTCGTTACATTTCCCCGCTCTAAAGAGAAAAAATATTCCTCAAAATCCCTGCTTTGTTCAGCTAAGCAAGAAATATTATTAAACTTAAGCTTTGCCTTACTTGCTTTTTTATATTTTGTTTTCACGGTTATACATCCGTCCTAACTGTAAAAAAAGGTAAAAGAAAAAAGATTCCACACGTACAAAAAAACGCACCAAAAGAAGATACAAGATGCAATAGGCGTACAAATACACACACACACCGGAAATATTAGAGAAAGCTATGAAATTTTAATAAATGTACACCTATACGTCTGCCTTTTTTACAGACGTTTTTCCTTTCTTTTCTTTGAATGAAGCCAAAGACCGATTTTCCAAGAGGATCTTGCTTACAAAGGGAAAATTATGCTTTTATTTCTGCTACGTGTTTATGTATATTACCATTATTACTACCGCACGGTTCAATAACAAGAAACTCAGCCACTATAGGGCGGGGGAAACAGGGAACCTTATTTTTTCTATTTGGTAATAGTCACTCTTTAGGCTCAATGCCGGACACATTTTATTATGGAGTATATATTTTGAAAATCAGACGTGTATCAAGTCTACTTGGCAGACAGCTGAGAAAAGTGAAAATGCTGACAGTGGCGAAATCAGAAGAACATTGGTTAGGAGGAGCCCTTCTTATAAGGTAGAGCGTCACTTTGGAGAAATTGGACTGGGGCTAGCTGGCTGGGAACAGGTTACCTTCATTTACTAGACAGAAAGAGTGAGAGATTCGCTGCTATTAGCACTAACTTTTTTTTACACTTGTACTTATACACTTTACTGCTGTTCTACATAACGATCACACTATATCGTCCAAACGTATATACACACCAGCCATTTAGCCTGCGTTCCAATGTTCCTCTTTGCGTTTTCCCTTGCTGACTTGTCTAAAAATCACGGCTATGAAGCAGCAGCCCTTTACGGAATACTTGCTTAGGCAGGGTGTGGATTTTGCTTGTAGATATCTACGTATGCATATACCTTTAACCCGTTTTTTTCATGCGGAAGCACAATCCCCATCCCACCCGCACCTCCCTCCCTCTCTCTAAAGTATTAATGGATTCTATCAACACTTTTCTTATCACAAGTGCACCCTCCCATTTTCTCATTTAAATATTATGCTGGTCGCGTAGTCTTCCTCTCCTTAAACACCTTTTTCTGTTGGCGCTGCTGAAAGTGAAGTACAGAATGAATCATAAATGATGATAAGTTTTGTACTAATAAATATAACTACATGATAAGGTATCCCTGAATTCATTAAAACATTTTATATACCGTCGTGCTTTCCTCGATATACAGACAAAGTCCTAAGGTTTGTATCTAATCCAACGGCCCAAAACTGCTTTAGCAGCATTTTCCACGCCATTATCCTCTTTCTCCTGAAAATCTGCTTGTAAAGCGTAGCAAGGATTAAAGCTATTCATATGATAGTTGCCGGCGATGATGACGATGATGGTGATGGATGCAGTCGTCAGAAATGATAAGAATGTACCTATGATATGCATTAAAAATATCTATCTACCTGTTCCCTGCCACGTATACATACCTACGTATATTTTCAGATGAAACGTATATAATATGCTTGCATGCACACAATTAAGGATTTTTATGCAGAAAAGGGGGAAGAGAGCACGGCGCGGAAGATTAAAATGGATGATGAAACGAGGACAACGAGGTATTTGAGAAGATTGAAATAGACGAGAGCCAGAATAATGCTGAAGAATTAGAGCTTGCATATTATATAGCTTTACTAAGAAACACATGTACGTAGTCAATAGTGATTAGGCTTATCAATAAATCTGTGTCTGTGAATAAATATAAGATGAATAACGGCTGATATGGCAGCGCGTAAAAAGAGAAAACATTTTCCTTGGAAATCCTACTTGATTGTGTATATCCGTGTGTATACGTGCCAATGAATTTCCCCACATCTGTCTTGCTCTCACAGGGAAGAAGAAAAAACTATGCTAGTTGTCAGTTTTACACTATTGTGATAGGAAATTTGATAAGGATAAATTCTAATGGAGGATAATATTAACGGGGATGATGATGGTGATGACGATGATCATTATCACGCTATTGTTACACTTGCTTTTGTTGTACAACTGTTAAATACGATATTAATCTGCAGATTATACATTATTTTTACGAGCAAAGTTGCCAGAAAGTACTACAAACTGTCGACAAAAATGCTGAGTTCAAACTACCACGTTGGAAGCAGCTCTCTGAGAGAAGAAACCTTAAATGGAGGAGAGAAAGAGAGACGTACATGGAAAGCAAATCATACGAAACTTAAGGTATCTTCTTCAAGTATCTTCAGCACATCATGGTTGAATGGATGAATGAGTTTTTATATACCGTTGCTCCACGTTGCATTCGTGATACATTTTTATGGATGGTGGTATGTGTGTGAATTATTTAACGTTATGTAGTGGCATATTTATAAAATGGATGCAGCTTCCAACTGAGAGGAAACGCGTTTTAGTAATGTCTTGTCGCGAGTAATATGTGCGAGAATGCAGTTACTACAGTTACAACGTAAACATTACATTAAAATGGGAGCCACACGAGAAAAAAATGAAGTGAAACGTGTAGAAAGAAAAGAAGACGAAAAGTATAAAGGCAGGGGTTGTTTCTGTCGTTTGAAAAGAAAGTTTCTTCCCTTTTTTTTATCAAGATCTTTTTTTTATAAAAAAAAATATATAAATGTTTAGAGAAATGTCAAATCTACAAACATTCCTGTTTTTCTTTTTTGTTTTCCTTTGTCCCTGTTTTTTTTTACTATTTTCCCTGCTGTTATGCACATCACCCATCATTGCCAAACTTGTCTTGTAAAGACATGAAACAGAAGCTGGTGGGGAAAGATTAAGATGTATTAAATGTTGGGTTGAAAAGCTACTACTACGACGATGACTACTCGTTTGGCTTTACACTAATAACACGTTATGTAGACAGGAGCAATATGGCCAAGCCTAAATCAAAACATGACATTATGTTTTTAGCGGGCCGTTAGTGTGCAACTTAGAATAGGATATGACAGCAAGCAGCGTTTGTAAACGTACGTACGTGCGTGCGTGTACCATCACCAATAACAACACAGGGGGAGAGAAAGCAAGAATATAAGCCGGATGATGGAGAGAGGAAATTTCTTGGCACGGGAAAGAGTATTTACAATAAAATAATTCGCAATGTATGGTAGTAGTGGCGCTAAGGAATGCGGCAGTAATGGCATGATCATGTATGTATGGTCATGTCTGTTAGATGGTATAACGACTTGTAATGTCGTAGTACAAGTAGGAGCGACAGCAATAATAATAATATAATACTAGTTTTTTCTTTCTTTTTAGGTAGTCTGTACATCTTATTACTATTTTTATTATATTCTTACTGTCAGGCATCATTGGTACAAAAGAATGTAAGAAAACCGCACGTGTATGTATGTACGTTTTGCTAATACCAGCGATTAATGTAGTGGCAACTGTGGAGCATTCAATGACGCGTTGCCCTTTCTCGGGTGTATTTATTATTTTCCTGCTTGCTTTCCCCTGCTTTTTCTTTTGGCTTGCGGCTTGGCTTAATACGGATGATGACGATATAAGGGAGATGGGATGGAGATGATGACGACTGTGGTGCTACTATAAGCAACGGATATTTCAAAGAATTTACGGATTCCATTTAAAGTCACATTTTACTTTGTGAGCGCTTTGAAATTGTAGTCTCACCCAAGGGGATGACGATTGCATACAAAAATGAGCGAGTAGCTTTTGTAAGAATGTTTGTTGTTTACAACATTACCCGTTTGAAAACGCAACGAGTGCATGAAACGGCATTAGAAAAATGTCATTGTCATTTCTCTTTATAGCTTTAGTTTTTTTTAATTTCGGAAAGCCTGCGGTGCTTCGACAAATAAACAACACTTAAGCAGTCATGCTAGGATGTACACATTTTTAGAAATTATCAAAGTTAATGTTCTATATAAATGCGTAGTTGTTTCTAGTTTTGATGAATTAAACAAAAAAAATGTATCTCTGGTGTAGCTTTATAACATAACAAAATGAACGTTTGACGCTCTCATTCGTGCAGAGTTCACTCATCCGAATGTCAACGCAACTGGAATAATTATGTATTAGTTTGTACAGTAGAGTACACAATGTGGTAGGTTCCCTTGTTATAATTTACTATTGTAAATCCAAAAAATAGAAACACACAGACATGTTGCACTTGATAAATACATAAAATGCTGGTGTATTAACAAAATTTTGTAATGATCCCGTTATCTCATTTCCGGTTTCGGTGAAACGGTTTTGATCTAATCATGGTTCGTGTAGTAAACAGGCGGAATTTCTGTTCCGATGCGCTATACTGACGCTGTCGTAGCAAAATTCCCTATTCATTCATACTTTCAACTTAACCGTTAAATCAAAGGAAAGCATCGTGTGTGGCTGGTTATCACTTCCTACAAATTTTCTCCGCGTTGCTACTCTGAACACGCTATTTTAGATTCCATAACCTATTACTACACACACTTTCTCTGAATTGTATGTTATGATGAAATATTAGCCTCCAGAATCGCTGAAAAACAGTAAACAGAAGTCTGTGTGTGCTTATTTATTTATCTTCGTTCAAACCCACCGTGTGGTTGTGTAAATGTGTGCATTGAGCGAAGCATGTTATTAAAACCAGCCGGGTAAAGAGAGAGAGAATGAGAGAAAATGTGTATTTGGAAAAGCGGAAAACTGTCAAGACCACCAGTTCTACAACAGTACCACCACACACGACAAATAGAACTGTGAGAAAGACACTCGAGTTCCATCGTCAACCATTTCAGTCGAGTTATACTAGTTCTCTCTCTCTCTCTGCGATGCAAGTTTTTACTTTGCAGTGTAACAAAGCACAATCAAGAGGAGAGAAGATGAGGAAAAGGAGGAATCTGAGGGAAGCAAGCACATTTTCAAAGTTGATCTCATTAATTCTACTTGGTTTCCCCCACAAATTCATTGTAGATGAGTTTTCCCATTAAAACTCTGTTTGTAATGATGATACTGAAAATGATGCTGATGACTATTAGAATGGGAACGTTGTCCTTCCCATCATCACTTGCAGAGAAGAAGTTCTTCTATATTTGAAGGTTTCTACAGAGTAGTAACTCGATTCTTTAAAAACGATTTTTGCATCATGGCGCTTTATGTTACACTTTATTTTCACAGACCTGCTCCTATAATAATACCACTCCACATTAATTAGAAAGCTGCATCACATACGGACCATGAACTCATTTTATTCTTAATAAAATTGCAGGAGGAAACTACAGAGAAACTTGTAAATGTGACGATGAAGCAAAACTGCCAAGTTAATTTTACGCGTCGCTCAGTTGAGTTGGTTGTCTCGTTGACAAAATTAAATGAAAGCATATGAATTGCCTTGCTTTTTAAACAATCAAATCTTTGCTTGAGTACAATGAGCAAGTCAGCCTTTTATTTATTTAGCTTAATGTTCCTGCTAAACGTAATTTTTTCAATGCTTCATATCTTGGAAGATTTTAGTTTTCTTTTCTGGGCGCAATAAGTTTTTGTTACTCCCCTTCGGGTAGATAAGCATGTTCTCTTTAATAGTAACGGGAAATCATATTTTGTAATAATATTATTATATGGACTCTGTATTTCCAGAAAAGTGGAGCGAAACGACAACAAGACGGAAATCCACTTCAGGGGATCAAAACTCTTTAGTCGTCAGTGGACTCCTACCCGCTGTCACTTATCACTTTCGCCTTCAGGCTAGAAACCAACTTGGCACTTCGGAACCTACTGAAGTCTTTGAGGTGAGTGGGTAAAACAAGACCCATGGTGATAAAGATTTTTTTTTAAATTTGCGCATTTACAAAAATATATCCTGTTCCATATGCTCCCATATGAAAGTTTCTCTATGCATAAATATGCATATACACCAGAGAGCAAGTGATAAACTACGTAATAATAGATACACATGCAAACTAGACGGTGAAGAAGGAAGAAAATTTTAATTTTCTCTGAATGAAGATTCCAAAAGTTTCATTCTTGTGCCTGTTTCAAGTCAAAAGATAAACTTTTGACCACTTTTATACATGACGTTCCAAGTTATCCTATAAACAACTTACTGTTCTGGTGTATGTGTACATGCATTTTTTGTATATTACCTTTTCGTTGTTGTAACTTGTTTTTAAGAATTTTAATTCTCGCTTCATTTAACTAGGAGACAGTTTTGCAAAGTCTATTCTGGGTGATCATTTGACAGTTATTGTTTCCGAGTTCCTGTAATAATAATTTAAAGTCAAGTTAACTGACAAACACAACAGCCCGCTATAACTTTGCAAAGTTTACGTTGACTTGGGAGACTCGTACGTATATAATAAAGTTTTTAATTCCGTTACGGAAAAGGTAACAACGGATGGCGAGCCTCCGAGTGGTCCACCCCAGTACGTGACCGTAGAAGCGGTGTCCTCTACAGAGCTTAGAATATCTTGGCAGCCCCCAGCAAAAGATCGCCGTCACGGAGAGATCCTCGGTTACAATATTGGGCTCAAGCGAACCAGGTAATGTGTTTTCTCTTATCAAAACTGGCAACAAAAACAGTCTTGACATTTTGTCTCCTTCGGCATTATTACGCACAGTGTATATAAGTTGTATGAAGTAGAATATAGTTTATTTCCCCGAGAGAGACTTCATCATCATCATAGAGAGAGAAGAGGTGTGTGTAGCATCTGCTTCAGTTCATATATATCTAAGTATAGAGTGGGCACGACATTACAGGTCGTCGTCTTCGTCGTCGTCGTCCTAGGTAAAAATTTTATTTGTCAGGTTTCATATTCACGTACCTTTTTTCACTCTGAAACTGTTCCCTCAACATGTCTTGAGGGAAAAAGACATAAGTACACACAAGTAATTGTTACTATACTCACATTTCACTCTTTTCATTTCTTCCCAGGAACAAGCCAGAGTATATATAAGGTCGTGTGTGGAGAAGCCAAATCTGGCACACAACATGTTTCATCTTTGTTCAGTGGTACAACTTCAGAATAAATTGAAACATGCACTTTCTCTCCTTAGATACTGACCAAACTTAAGATTCTTTCTCGATTTTGGCTTCCATCTCCCAGTTCGCCGTTAATTTTCTCCAAAGAGCTCAGCTCTCATCGTGCGCCGCATCGTCGTGGCACGACTCTTTTCTCGTAACAACAACAAAAGCTTTTCTTTGACTAATTTTGTCAGAATTTTAAAGTAGACGTAGTACATATATATATATATAATTTTTTTATCTACGCTGCTTTTACTTTCCAGCGGACAGTGTGTATAGTCCCTTTCATTTTTCTCATTGTATTGTTGTTGCTCCGTTCCGCTGCTGCAGCCTGTCAGAAAGATAACACAAATTGTAAGTTGTGTAGGTAATGTGAACAAGAAAAGAAACACGTACAAAACGTGTGCGATTCTCTGTAATGCAGTGGTCATCAAATTTTTTCTGGGCAAAGTGCTCTTTTCCGTTCTTTATGACTTTCGTATTGTGTACCACAGTCACGTTGACTAGATTACCGTTAAAAGCCACACAGCAGACACACACAGAGAGAGACTTTGCAGTCAGTAGAATTTGGAGCAGCGGAAACGGGGGGTTGGTTGGTTAGTTTTATGTGCAAATATGCCTCGCCTTTACAAACGAAAGACTCCATATCGCCGGTGGTATGATGATATACAAACCGGGAATATTATTTGGTAAAAAAAATGGTTGAGGTTGTAAAATCACTGCTAAAAATTTGGTTATTATTGCGACTTTTCCCATTTTTCTGAGCAATTTCCTCCGCCATCATTTTCATCTCGCATAAAAAAATGGAGAGCCGAAATCGAAAATAAGATGACCACCTTATACACAACCCACGACGACGACCGGTCGCATACACAACACGCTAGCAAGCAGACACATTTTTAACGTATATTTATTTCTACGACTGGAAAGACATCCCAGTTCCCTAATGAGCATCAACATTCCACAAAAGTTGCCTGTTTCCTTAATGTCGTGTAATAAGAAAAGGTTTGCCGTCCCTTTGTAGACAAGAATGTAATAATAATGCTGAATATAGCAAGCTGCTTTGTTAAAGTTTGTTTCTGTCGGAGAAAAAAACAAGAGAATACTCAATCTGCAGAGCAGTCAACGTTCTCTAGTGCACCCCCAAAATATATATATATCTATATATAGATGATAAAATCCAGTTTGTTGTGATTTTCGTTTGTTTACTTGCTTTTCTGGGATTGCTGTACTCATCTCTCTCCATCTCGTTGCTGCCTGCTTGTCTGCCTTTTACCACACACGTATTCCCATTCCACCTCTATTTTCTTCTTTACTGACCTTATTTACGATATCATATTGGCGGTGGTGATGCGATGTGTGCATGAAGCAGTGAGGAAATCGGATTGTACAACTGGACAAGGATTGAAAATACCCAAGAGGACATTTCATCCGTAGTAAGTGGAGGCAGTGGATCTGCCAACGGTCCTACGCAGTCCGTTCCAGTCCTGAGCACAATTCTCAGCGGCTTAGAGAAGTTTACCGAGTATGAGGTGGTCGTCCAAGCGTTTGGACCACTAGGACCCGGTCCTGCAAGTACTCCTTCTATTGCTGCTACTCTGGAAGATGGTAAGCGGAAAAGGAGAAATAAACTTTACGCACACACATACATACAGACAGACGAATGCGAAAATAAAGTTTGAAATGTATACGGACTAAGATAAAGGTAATATAGCGTTTTGCTCCGTTACAACCCGATAATATCTTGTTATGGCGGATGTACACGTGTAAGGGACGTGTAGCGCTCAGCATATTTATAACCTCTACTTATGAGCTGGTATATATAGACATGTAGCATCTTCTTCCTCTAGGCAAAAACTTTCAAAAGTCACGGAAGTGATCCTACCAGAAAGGAAAAGGCAAACAAAAATAGCTAAGGTATGCGTGTACGTGTGGATCACTCATGGTTATAATGGGGTAAACACCTTTTCTCTTATATTTCTCCTATTTTGGGAGGGAATAGAGCATTAAAATCCCTAAATCCCTACAGAAAACGATGACAAACAGCACCACAAACAAAAATAATATAACTGGTGCGCAAAATTACATTCTTTTGAAATACGTACTACTGTAAATTTGCTTTTTTCCATTTGGGTTTCTACCATCTTCAAGGTTTTTCTCGTTTTGTCATGTGTTATTAGGTAGCGTCTTGTTTTTTTTGTTTCTTATATTCTATGTATTTGAACGGTCCCTTGTTGAATGTTGAATACGTTGATAAATATACAAGAAGCAACATGAAACCCATCTCGAAAATCGTTTGACTACCTATTTAAAACTTGTTTCACGCAGAAAAATGTGCCACGTTTGCTTTAACAACAAAAATCTTGCCAACTTGAAAACAAGAAGGGACTAAACATTTTATGACTAGAAGTTTTCCAAGGTCGACAGGGAATGGGGTAGTGCTCCTCGTAAAGAGAAAGAGAAGAAAGAGAAAAGGAAGAAAAAAAAAGTTATTTACTCAAGTTGAACTCAGTCAGCAGGTTTTTGCATCTGTTGTGTAACGTTTTACCCTTTTTGGATTATTCAGTACCTCCTTGAATGAAAATAGTAGTACATGAAAGGTAGATAATATGTGTCATCTACACCTCCTGGACAGGATGGTAAAAGAGACAAAAGTTTTTTTAAGTTTTTTATTTTCTCTGCTCTCTCGTTGTTCATTTGTATGATTGCGTTTTCCCTTCCCCTCCTCTCATCTCATTTCATAGAGACACAGAAAGAGGGAAAAACTAAGCTGGTTTTGCGTCACTGCACAAAACATGACAGCAGGAAAAGTATGTGAAGTTATAATAACAGCCAATGTGCCGTGTTACCAGTTACCGTACTGCTACATACAAAAGTACCACATACCTAGACCACTGCAGAGAGAGAGGGAGAAAGCGAGAGAAAGAAGAAAATTCCCATTTCTTCGTCAGATATATACATACATATAATAATCACGGATGCCACGGTTGTTGTGCTGTATGAAGCAAGTCGAATAAGTGCCTGTGTCTATTAAACGTTTGTCACTGTCCCAGCTAGTTTTCCTTTGTTCTCGTCGTTGCGTCCATTGGGATCTTAAAACTTTTTCTTTTGTTCAGACAGCTAAAACGGTGTAAAGAAAAAAGGTGTTTTTCGTTCTGGCGGAGGCGTCGTGGTGTGTTCATATAGTCATTGTTCCACAGAAACAGCCACACACACACATTCTAACTGTCTGTATGGATAAAAGTGAAAGTAGCAAAAACCAGAAAACGCTAATACCTAGTACATATGTGCAGTTATGTATGTATACAAAGCGGGAAGATGGCAACACTAACCAGAAACTGAAACCATCTCATTTACTTTATGTAACACATTTACATCCCTTTGGAGTTTTACCCACTTTTTCTTGTGTGTGCAAACGTCCGTATACCAAGTCTATAAACAAAATTTCCTATAATATAGAAAAAAACGGCTTATATATTACGTGTAATAGGCGCTTCTTGTTTAGGTTTTTAAACTAGGGGAGGAATGAAGGAATAACAGGGGAAAAAAGTTTTCTAATTTGGATTGAAAAGAAGAAAAAAAAGTTGCAAAGAGTATTACTATACTAAACATACTATACCGTTCCCATTTTATGTTACACACGTCCGCAGCTATTTTTTCTCGGGCAAAGAGAAAGTGTACATAAAGCTGGGAAAAGGGGGAAAGGAGAAGCATTTTGTTAACTGGAAGAAGAAGCGAAATGTGTTTGTTTACTTTTGTCGTTCTCATTATCCATTCTGGTGTTAGTGTAGTTGTTAGAAAAAAGTTACTTCTTCTAACTACATAAACCTTCCCATCAATCTATTTTAATTAATTATGCACTTCCTTCCTATTTTCTTTTTCGTCGTCGTCATCATTATCATCATGCATCGTCACAACATCAAATAAAAGCTTCTTTTAAAAAAAACTTTCGTGACAACTTGTGGAAACTTGGGGGGTTATATCCATTTACAAAGTGTGTGGAAAGAGAATAAAGGATGAATTCTCAAAGCTCGTTTTCCCAAAGACAGAAAAAACATTTAGACGAGAAAATATTTTTGTAGGGTTTTGTGTATCTTATCAACCATACTTGCTGGTCTCGCTATCGTACCGTCTGATATGTGTGTACTTTTAATATTGACGATGACAAGTAAGTGAAAACAGGAAAAATGCTAATAATGACATTTTATGCAACTCATGTACGCAACAAGTTCCTGGTTCCGCCCCGTCGGATGTGAGCTGCTCCTCTTCGACAGCTCACAGTGTCACCGTGAGCTGGGAACCACCATCAAGGAAACACGCCCATGGGAATATTGTGTCGTTTCGGGTTGTCTTCGAAGTCATGCTTGATGAGGATGAATTTCCCATATCTTATTATTTTCCTGGAACGGGTTCCTCTCCCAGAGTTACGGCAGCCAGTGGAAATAACAGTAAGTCAGGTTTTTTATTTGAATTATGTAGAGACAGATATTTATTTACATAATATGTAATTTAAGAAAAGCAAAAAAGGATGATAAAGGGGAAGTAGAGAGGCTTTTTGTAAGCGTATTCCTGCTGTATCTTTCTAACAGAAAAAATGCCAAATGAAAATGTGTAGAAATTCCTACGCGTTCTCGCGTAACAACGGAAGCAAATAAACTGGGAAAGAACGTGCAAGGAAATAGATGACACATGCAAGAAGGTAGTAAAGAATACAAAGCGAATGAGTTGCTCTTGCATTTGCGAGTTGCAATGAAAAAAATATAATAATAACGCAGACTTGCATTCCATCTCTGTTCGTGTGACTCGCTCAAAAAAACTGAATGGAATCTTTTTTTCATGTACTTCCTTTCTCTTTTTACTTCTTGACAGGGAAAAAAGTTGTCCCTTGATAGCAATTCTGATAATTTAAGGAAAACGAGTTCGGAGGAAAAAATAGTGTTGGTGCAGAGAGGATAAAAGTGCAGAAAAATAGACGTGTGCGTAGACGTGAAAGAACTTTACCTAAATGAATGTCGTAACACTGCGTGACATTTTTTTGTATGTANGAAAGTGCAGAAAAATAGACGTGTGCGTAGACGTGAAAGAACTTTACCTAAATGAATGTCGTAACACTGCGTGACATTTTTTTGTATGTATCCGACGAGACGCACAGCATTTGTCTTGACGTTGTTCGAACCCTTCTTGGTTGTAGAAACTTTTGTAGCAGAAGAACCCAGAAGAAAGAAGAAAGAAATGAATGACTCGTTTACTAAAATGTGGCTAGAGAAAGAGGGAGAGGGAAAGGCTGAGGAGAAAAGTGTCTCAATTTGTAGCTAAACTGAAGCAAGTTAAATACTAGGAAAATGAATGGTACTACTAACAATGTAAAGGGAACACGGTGCAGAAAGGTTACAAGGAAAACTCAAGTTGCGTGTGACTTACACAGAGAAACATATAGAAATGCTGTGGAAGGAAAATGACTTTGAACTTTGTTGACTGTGTTGGTGTGTGGGTGTATGAACGCGTGCGTTTTTCTGGTTTTCTTCTAAGATGTCGGTAACGAGGTGGGAACTGGAAACCCATCTGGTGCTGCTCCGAGCATTCGTGGAGGATTGGAACTTGACAGCCGTGTTACTACTAGTAGCACCGTCGTTCACGGCTTGACACCCTTTACAAACTATAGGTGAGAAGAAAAGAGAAAAAAAACCCTTAATTAGAAAATAATGCTCAGTAATTCGTAGTGATCCTAGTTGGAGTTAAAAATTAAGCTTTGTGAAAGCATCAGCAAATGTGAGAACATTGCTCAATTTTTAATCGAAAAACTTTCATTTCAATTAAAATATTGCTATACAACCTATTTTTAAAGTGCTCAAGGTAGCCGTTTCGTAAATCAAAACTAATTGGCTCCAACAAATGAACTATTTAGTACATCTGTTCTGTTCTTAATAAATAAACAAAATATACTATGATATGACCTCAATTTCACATATGGTTTGATTAAGTCAAACATAAATATCCATTCATTAATATTCTTTAAAATGGGAATAAGATAGTACATCTTTTTCTTCATTTACGTCCAATGCAATACATGCAACCAATACAAATCAAAGTAATGGCTTTTTTGTGTTTTTTCTTAGCATCTCGGTAGCAGCAGCAACAGCCGTTGGAGATGGTATTTTCAGTCAGCCCATATTTTGCCGAACACTGGAGTCAGGTGCGTTAGTGCTACTCTATATGTTTTATTGCGTCATATGCAATAATAATCACAACGTCTCTTTTTCTCTTCTTTAAAAATAAAGCTTAGGTTATTTTTCTAATGTGTGCCTTATGCCATATTTCCATTATTTTCTGTAAGCGCTTTTGTGTAGTCTCCTAAAATAGTAGTGTGTGAGAGAGACTGTAAGTACTTTGCGCGGCAAAGATAAAAGATAATGGGTGCTTTCTCTCATCATGAGTTTATTATAACCATTTTGTTGGCTGTATATTATCTACCGACACCACCGGCAACTTGTTTCTGCTTCTTTTTTTGGATAAAAGAAAGTATAAAATTGTACTCGCTGCTCCGCCAGGGAAAGCAGTAGTGAAAGCAGTGCATGCAGACTGGGAGAGAGTTTTCATATGTCCCATTTACGGTAGAATGTCGTGTAAATACTTTGTTCTATGCATTTTATTACAAGACATGAAAAAGTGCAAATGCGTGCCTTTAGGCAAAACCTACTCCCTACTACCGCTGCTGCTAGTGGTGGTGGAAAAGTCGTAGAAAGTGACTTTTATAACCACTTTAAAATGTCAGGTTGTGTGCCTTTTATAAAAAATATATATCAGCAGCTATACAAGCAGTTGAGTTTTCACTTTCTCCATCCTAGCGTTTTGCCACGACGTAACCATTCTAACATTTGCACAATATATACAGTTTAAAAGTTGTAATGTATATGTAAAATTGTACAAGGTACCGAATGAACTTCAGCTTCTGCGCGCAACAAAAATTTCTGTAGACTAAAATATGCTGACCTTGTTTCACCAAATAGTTTGAGATGACACAGTAGAAAAGAAAGTAAGCTTGCTGAAGAGAGGAAATGAGAGGACCTCCATGGTGTCAGATTCCGTTTGTCTTTTTCATTCTTTTCCATTCTCTCTCTTTCTCCTCCTCCTCTCTTGCTAGTAGAAATTTAGGAACCATTAAACACATGCTCTTTCGCTTGTTTGGCAGCATGCTTGAAGTTTTCCCTGGGAAATTTGTGGAACTCTTTGTATTTGTGTAACTGGAAGAATGACTAAGTGCAAGTCGTTTAAAAAAAGTGGATCAGTTTTGTTAATCTTGTTAGTAGAATATTATTATAGGAGGATGTTGTTGCAAAGTGCAAGCAAAGTTGAAATTGTAAAATCCCTATATACAAACACGCCTTTATATATATATTATATATTCTCTATTATTACAACGACCATTTCCCAAATCTGCTGTAAAAGTAAATACTTTTAGTACAACTTGCATTCTCCTCTCCGATTACTTTATCCGAAGAAACTAAATGCTACGTAATCTGCCATTCTATTTCCTACCAAAAGAGTCTCTCGAAAGAAAGGAACACGCACACATACCGCTGGCTATGTAGTCACTACTAGTCTTACTACTAGTTCAGAGAAACTTGCTAACGATCACAAATTCTACAATGTACTAGTTAAATACATGTTTACTTCCGATTACTGCCCAGTACAGTATGCACGACACACACACACATGTGTGTCAGTGCTCTGTGCTGTTTATCTCTATAGAATGTTCGTATGTATTAGGTATAGAGAAGGAATGCGTTCGACAATTATTATATGCCACCTTGGATTTATGATATCATTTTATTACTCCGTTTTCCTACTCGAAAAGTACGTAGACGCTGGGTATAACAGGGTTAGCGTGAAACTTTTCATTTAAAACGTACAAGTAGTAGCAGCCGTTGTAGGAGGAAGTATAAAACACACGACACGGTAGAATTGGAGGATGATTTTCCTGCTCTGTTTGATTTTCAAGGGCCATGTACTCCATGTCATGTTGTAAGTAATATGGAGGATAACGTTTCATGCTCCGCAAAAGAGTCAAAAGTAACGCACTGATACTTCCGCTGCGTTTTTAGGAAAATTCAATGGAAAGAGAAAGGTTTCTGGGAGAGTCGTTGGAAGGAAGTAGATCCCAAGATATGGCATTTATATGTTCGTGTTGAGATTTTATACCGATAAAAGCGATACAGTACCCCCAGAGCAAAACGGACTGCAGACGGTGGGTAAATAGGCGGTAGTAGGCATATTTACAACTTTCAATGAAATGCTGCGAAACTACGCTTGCATGACGTTTTGATTGTTAACAGAGCATATGTATGCATACCTGATGATAAGCTTGTAGTTCTGCCAGAGTACTTTTTATAGCAGTAGCGCAATTATTGTTTCTCACCGTTTAGGTGTGTACGTGTCGAGATTTATTATTTGGCCTTGTATTCCTTGTATTTCTTGAATTCCTTGTACTACCATCAAATATCCAGTATCTCGTGTGTTTATCATGATGTTCATAGTCGCCATTGTCGTTTTGTCCTCTCCATCCTATGTAGTGCCAGACTCTCCAGCAGGGATAAAGGCGATGGCAGCCACACCGGAATCCGTCATAGTAGCATGGCAAAGAGCCAGAAACGAAAACGGACGGATTGTCAAATTTCATGTGTACATTCGCATCTTGGATCATGGGTCGGGACGGGAACTTCGAACGGTGAAAAAGACGGTTGCACCGTCAACTTGGAATTACGAAGTGACAGATTTGAAAAGGCGAGAAAAGTATGAGGCTTGGGTAACGGCTGAAACGAGAATTGGAGAAGGAGCCAGAAGCTCTTCCGTCTCATTTACCGCTACCTCCGTGGGCAAAAATAATATAAGTATGTACTCAACTCTTTTATTTTCTCCTTCATGTGTTGTTGTAAGTAAACATACGTTTTCTTGGATATTGGGACAAGATTCTATGCTCTTTTGCAGTTTTCCATTTTTTTATCTTGAAAAATATATAGATCTACCCAAAGAGACGAATGAGGTGTAGTGTTCACTCTCTCTCTTTCTTTTTTATATATTTTTGCGTGTTTCTGTAAACCGCGTCATATAAAAAAGAAAGTGTTCGCGGTGTGCTCATTTCTTTGCCGAGAAAATGTAATCTAAATGGAAAACGGAAACGATTGGAATAAATAATATATTTTTGTCGGAAGGGCAAAAATGCTTTAATGACAGTTTGATGTAAAAAAACGAAGAAAAAAGCACCTTTCCACTTTATTTCTACTTGGGCTTTTAAGACGATTGTTACATTTGCGAGAGAGAAGATTGCCCGTTATATATGAAGGAATTCTAAGTGTGTATGCATTTTTTGGTGCTTTTTGTTCAACGTGTAGTTCCTGCAGGGATCATATCTTTTGGCAAGGTGATAGCTACTCCACACAAGGCTGATGTTTTAATGCCTTGCTTGACAGTCGGAGTTCCTGCCCCCATTGTTACATGGAGGAGACGTGGCGGTACGATCGTTGACCCAGCAAGGTAAGCTTTGTCACGAAAAGATATAAGAGAAAAGTGAAAGTGTTTACTTTCATTAGGTGCTTTTATGCTTATGGTTTTTTCTCTTCGTCGTCGTTGTCGTCGTCATGTGCTGCTACATTACTGTAGTAGAGCGTGGCGAGTGGCGAGAAAGACCTTATTATGTATGGTGGGTAAGTAATGCGTTCTTTCGTGTCTTAATTACCACAAAGCATTATAGCGCTCTGCGGGTGGGTTTCACTTTTATTAAGAATATAAAGCGGTCGGGAAAATTGGGAATGTGCGCGCGAAAACAAAAATGGGAGAAAGCAAAAAAACTCGGTAGGTTAGACAGGAACACACATTGGTAAATACACATACATTTTTAGAGAGAGAGAGAGTTTGATTGTGTATGTTTGTTGTACCAGCAGTCGAGAGATTCTATCAAGCCTGTAGAAAAAGGTCCACGGAAATGAAATATTCACGATAATGGTCTTAGTTCAGGTTTTTCCCGGACGGCACGCACTATTTCGAATTTCGTGATCTGATTTCAAAAGTAAAAGTATAATCTTTCCTAATTACAAGCTAGTGTGACTATGTGACCGTGTAATGAATGATGTGTCGGGTGTGATAGCAATGTCGCCAATACGGTCTCTCCCGTTTCAAAACCGACGACACCACCAACACACGCAAATCATTATACCATTTTAGAAGGTTTTGCTAAGCAAAAAATGCTACTTTCCACAAAATGTACCGCACCATCCTTTTAATATTCACATGTTCTCTCTCGATCACTCAAAAAGTCGACTATGGCGCGACCGCATCATGTGTATTTTAGTGTCTCGTCTACCAGCTCGGTAGTAGTAGTAGTGGGCTCAGCTCAGATCACCACCGACATGTACAATAAGCTGAATCAAGAAAAAACGATAAAAATGCCGAAATGGTAACAACCTCGTTTTCATTGCCATCACCCAACTAGCAGCTTTTCCTCTTCAAAAAAACGCTGCTCACCTACATTGGGTACATTATAATAATCATATGTCCTTTTTTATCTAGCTCTCATCCGACCATGTGGGAAATGTTTCCCTCTTGCATGTTATCCTCCCCTATGAGAGAAAGAGAGAAAAGAGAAAAAATGCATTACAGAATTCATAACATAAGGATTTATAGGGATTCTTCCGGCTCTGCTTCTTGCGGTTTACACCCTTTTGCGTTCATTTTTAATGTGATAGGTTTAAATAGAAAAAAGGGACGACGGACGGATGAAGGGTTTCCCCTTCTGGAAAGAATGTACCCGCTAAATGTTTCACACCCTAAAAAAATCTAGCATTCTGCCTGTCCCGGTCTGATCTCTATCCGTCGTTGTGGGTATGGTATAGGTCGTAGATAAATAAGCTGTGGGAGTACAACGTACAACGACCAATCGCACTGAAAATGAGAGTAAATGCAGTTCACTGATACTTTTCCTGGAGTTGTACGTGCGTAGGTACTTACCTTGTTATTATTATGACAATGGAGCTGTCCTTGTACGGTGCACACACACGTACTCATACACACAGCAAGCATTACTAAAGCATCATCATAATAAGCTTAAAGCAACAGCCAAAACCAAGTGCCGTGTAATGTAATATTGTGACACTTTTTCTCTATGAAAGAAGAAAACCTTTCCAAGAATTTTTTTTCCCTTTCTGGGCTGAACTTGTGGAAATTGCTAGAAAGGAAAAGGAACGCGAAGAAAAGGGAAAGGAAACCCTTTTATATTAGCAAACGAACGGTTTACACACATACACACATATGTTGTTAGGTCTGACCTGGGTGTTATCATTATACGCAAAGAAAACCATTGGGTTTAGCCGTAGTAGTATTATTATTATTATTAATATTATTATTATTACTACTACTACGTTTACGTATGTGTATGCGTTTACTTGATGACAATGGTGTGAAAGAACGATGAATAGAAGACACACACGTTCATGTGAGTATACCTATATAGACGGGGTAGAAGAAACGTCATAAAAAAGGATAGCTTTCATGACATGTCATGCAATATCCTGAGGACATTACTAGTACCACCTGATGCCCGAATAGGACGAGATGTAGTAATGTGATATTCATGTTAAAAGGGAAATCTTGTGTAAAGTGGAAGGTGAATGTGTCTAGGTTGTGTGGGAAATGTTTTGCCGTTGTAGTTGAAGCAGATGAGGTAGTAGTAGACTTGTCGGGAAGCTCTATTTTCTCGGGATACTCTGTACAGGAAAAGAGAAAGGAATTGGTGGTGGTGGTGGTGGTGGGGATGATGATGATGATCAAAAATATTATTTTGTTTACTTACTCTCCCACTTTTATATATACACTGATGATGATGGTGATGCTAGTTTACCATATGGGTACAATGTACGGTCAAAGGAAAGAGCTGGGAAAAGGTTCTGATGAAATCGGCCTAAGACGGGGATAGGTAGAAGGGACATTAATTTTCCAAACAACCAGGTCAACACCCGTTTACACAAAAAAGGGAAGACACAACAACAACAACAGTAGTAGTGTGTTTAAGTAAGCTCGTGTTTTAATGGGTTTCTTTGCTGCTGATAAGGGAACACGAGTGTTGTTTTGTTTTATGTACGCGCAAGTTTTATGGGTGAAGGTGACATTTAAATCCAATGTTCAATTCGGGCGGCGATGACAGCTGAACACATTTCGATATTAGACACGACGACGTTTTTAAGGGAAATGCTATTTTTGCAAGTTGAGCTACTAGCAGGAGAAAAGGGGATTTTATTGCGTTATTTTACGTCTATATGGGTGATAATGTCTCTTGCTTTTCCAGTAATAACCGTTATGTGATTAACAAGGATAACAGCTTGCTCATCAAAAGTGTTCAACGAAACGACAACGGCAATTATACCTGTCTTATCAAGAACCCTGAGGGTAAGAGAAAAAAAGGAAAATGAAAATTTAGAAGTGCCATGGACCGTTTTCATTTTCAATATGTTTTTTTTCATTTATTTAATGTTTTAGGTGCAGACAATGTGGTGTATACTTTACATGTGCAAGGTAAGTGTGCTTTCTCACCTACTTATTCTACTTTACTTTTGTCCTAATCCGTACGCTCAAGCTCAGATACTGTTACAAGTTTCACCACACAGATAGTGGTTTACGTTCTAAAGCAGTAGTAGTAGTGTTTAGTTTCACAATTTTGATTCATATTATTACTTTTGGCAAAGAGGAATTTAGGTTAAAAGTGTGTAACAGCACAGGTGAGCTCTGGAAGTTTGGTGCTGCTGCTGCTTCTGCAGCGACTGTTGTTATGTTGTTATTTATTCTTTAAATGTGGGCTACGCCATTTCTGTTTAATATTATTTGCATTCTCTTTCTCTCTGTCTGTTTTGTGTTTTAGTTCCCCCCGCGCCTCCACTACTCCATCCAACCGCTGTCACCACAAATTCCGTTCGTTTGCAGTGGAAGCAAGGGGATAACGGTGGCTCGCCAATTCACGAGTTTGTATTAAATTTCCGACCTGTGGGAGGAGAATGGGAAGAAATCATGCTAAGTAAAAAGTTCTCAACGTACCTTGTTGAAAAACTGAGCTGTGGGAGGTCCTACGAGTTCTTTTTGATAGGTGAATGAATTCCGTGAAACGTAATTAAAAAGTGCTAATGAATTTCGTAGAATAGCAACTGTCGCTTACTTAATATATGTTTACCTTTGAGGTTACCTCAAATTGAAGTACACTCTTGATCGTAGTTTATTTAACCAGCTTTTGGTCTGTCTGTCACTAGACCTGTTACGTACTAATTTTAAGTGTGTCACTCTCGAATGACGTTTAAATTTGCGAAATAACGTGGTACGTCCTTTAAAATTTGGTAATAATCAGGCTACAACAGAATTGGCAGTGGACCACCCAGCGATACCATTTCAGTCACTACAAAAGGTTCACGGCCAGTTAAACCCACAGCTGCTCATTTCCTTCAGTCAAATTCCTCTTCAATAACGCTCAACCTGGTGGCGTGGAACTCCTCTGAATGTCCAGTGACCAGCTTTGTTATCGAGTACAAACCCAAAGCATCCAGTACTTGGAGTAACGGTAAGAAAACACAATTATACGCGATTCTTTTGTTTCTCGGAGCAAACATTAAATTTGGGAGTTCTTTTTCTGTGTTGTACCCTGGTCGGTAGTGTGGTGGGGTTTTCATGTTTGTTAACTTAACAAAATCACCTCGTGTTAATGGCGGGGTGGTGCAGCAGCCAACCAAATATTTTATACAAACGCAATCAAATGATTCAGGTCGGAAGCCAGATGTTATTTGAACTTGCGTGGTGAATGTAATTGAGTTGAATGTAATCGATATAGAAAATACACTTAGGGAAATTACACATTATATCAATGGGAAAGGGAAATGGCATGACTTTTCTTGCTTCTATTGCTCCTGCTGCTGTTTCTGTTTCCACCACCCAGGGAAGCCCGGTGACAGTTAACTGACACGTGTAATTACAAACATCTGGTTCTTTATTCCTAAAAGCGTGTAAGAAACAGAGAAACGGACTGTACACTCCTGTTTTATATTTTTTATGCGTTTACTACGTCGGGCTGACTGACTTGTGATTGGGATAACGAGTGGGATTAAAAGACTGCACATTTCCGTGATTAAAATACAGTGCCTTCCCAGGAATTTATTTTTTAAGAGGGGCGAATATCAAGTTTTAAGTAGACAGAGTCATGCACGAGGTTTTCTTTTAGTTTCTGAAACATGATTATACTACGTAGTCTTAAAATAGTTTTTCGAACAAAATAAAAGGTTGAATTAATCATTCATTTCCCGTGCTGTACGGTGCCTCACGTAAAAAAAAACATTTTCCCGTACTAGGATGACGGTAGTATAACTTTTCACTTTCTCTAATTAATAATAATAACGTGGGGGCTTCATTCATGATGAGAAAAAGACCTTGAAACTGTTTTTCGTTGCATCTCTGTAATACTGTATGATATTAATTACTTTATCACGTGAGCTATTTAAAGAAAGAGAAATACTGTACATACGCGGTATAATGGTGTAATGTGCACAAATTATTATTATTATTATTATTATCTTTTCTTTTATATATTTGCTGGCGTAACTTACCACCCGGCCCCAACGCGGTTCTCTCATTACCGTCTTCCCTCCGTCTGGAAATTGTCTTTTGTTGCAATTGTCGCCCTAAAACTTTGTTATACAGTGAGACAACAAGGCGAAACAATGGGCATTGTAGTAACCTCCGCGTCAGGCTCATCTTCCTCTTCGTCGTCCTCTGCATCCGCTCCCTTCTCCTCATTGTCATCAGCCCAAGTGGGAGCCAATAATAAAAGGGTCCAAATTAATGATCTGACACCCGAAACGGATTACATCATCCGTGTAACTGGAAACAATGGAGCTGGCAGCACCACGGCCGAGTATGAAATATCAACTTCTCTCGTTAAAGGAGGTAACCAACCATACAAAAGCAAGTAAACAAACTCCTCTTGCTCTCTCTCTCTCTTCTACTTTCCCTTTTTTACATTTATAGCCAGTGCAGTGGCACAGGACAAATCAGCCCCTATATCTCGCTAAATGCAAGCCGAGAAAAAAGGAAAACAAACTTTTTTGTTTGTAGCTTGTACACTTTTAATATATCTACTTTTTCACACGTACAGTCAATACTTGTGCAGTGGTGGACTACGTATTATGTAGCTTTCACACTTTCACCCTTGGCTCGCACCAACCATACACATGCATATTGCATATATACCATTGTGTACAAGATGATGATTTTTAGTTCCTTGTTACCACTACTGCTGTTGTTCACATTTCCCCTCTTTTCCTTTATCTCACTCTCTCTCTGGGTGATTTTATTTATTCTTTTTTCTCTCTTCGTCTCTCTAACTCCCCCTCTCTCGTTTTATGAGGCTAAAAGTTTTGTTCTGCTTTTGTTTTTCTCTCTGTATGCCTTCTAGTGTTTATGCTTTCTTTCAGGGGGTACAACGTCATGTATGTTGAATAAGCCAAACACCCGTAGTCCGTAGCAAGTACATCAAATACTTGGTGTGTGTATGCATAATAATAATATGGGAACTTTGATATACACAGACAGAGTAAGCTCTCCATTGCAAAAGACATTTATATTGTTTTTCTACAAACTAAGATTGCACTAGAGTTTAGGGAAAGTCTCAACAGTATAATAATGGGCAAACAGTGTGAAATAGAACAACTTTTAACAGCTTTCCTTTTCCTCCTCTTTCTTGAAAAGACAGAACAGTAGGGGAAACTTATTAAAAGTATTGTGTTTAGGGAAGTACATCATTTGTTGGTTTCTTTCCATTGCATTGTTGTGGGTGAGCAAGTTGTATGCCTGCTTTGTTGCATGTTTCCTATGATCCTCTCTTTCTCCGAATTTTTTTTTCGTGGGTGAAAGTCACGTAATATATAAAGTATACAAAATAGATTTTTTTGTTTTCATGTATTCGTTATTTTGTATCTACTTCTTTGTAAACTTGCTGGTGGTTTTATTGAAGATAAACTGAAGTCTGTTTGTATATATAGGTTTTTGGCAATGGGGTTGATTTATTGATGGACTTTAAACTTTATGGTGGATGTTGCAATATTTCTTGTTACAAGACGTTCTTGTTATGAGTTTAAAGTACGTCAATGAGATGCACACATCAGATTTGACTAGAGTGCCTGTTTTGCTTGCCCTTGTCGTCACCTTTCGATTGCTTACCCGCATTAAGAAAACAGCTCTAAGACTAAATCTAAAAGCTTTCTACGGGGAAAGCCGCGCGTCACCATGACACAACTACCCGCATTCCAACCTGAACCAACCCTAAAGATAAATAAATGCTTACATGTGTGATTGTCCTTGTTGTGTGTATTCCCAAGTTATGAATTTCAAAAAAGGAAAAGAAAAAAACTGACTGTTGTCATTGCCGTGAAGCGCTTTAGGAAGTGCGACAGACAAAATTTCCGGTGCAGAAGCATTTTCATGCTGTGTACACGCGTGTGCAGGAATATAAATTTGACTTTTTTCCTTTGTGATGATGGGACTTTCCTACTGCCGCCGGCAATGGCAAAGTGTGTGCCTTCACTCAAGTGCGTAATATTTGTCTGTGTTGACTACCTCTAGTTGTTATTTGACTGCATAGAAAACTTGTTGTTTCTCTACGTTTACACAAGTATAGCTTATCCTATCGTAGCTGCACTAGAGCAAAATTCACAACGTCTGCTGTGATTTCTTTTTAATGTAGTAAAACAATCTTTTAAATGGACATGGACACTATGAAAATGTATAAACAGTCGAAACTTTTGAGAATGACAGTTTGTCATATTCTCTAATAATTCAATGACCATCGATAGCTTTTAGCAAAAAAAGATATCTAGTTTGCATTTATTCGAAAGTTTTTTCTCCTTTTTTTACAGTTCAGTGCCTTTCGTCCGAGTACATATTGGCACGTTTATTTCCCTTCTCTCCTTCCTTTTTGTTTCATTGTCGTTTTCTTTAAGATGGACCGTGTTAGTAACCCGCCAAACAAACAGAAAATCCCGGGGAAGAGTTTTATTCGCGTCGTCTTTTAAAAAAACAGATTCTTCCTCTTCAGACAACGGGAAAAGGGCTCTCCATCCTCAACTCGAGTTTCTGTTTTCATATTATCTCCTCAACTTTCTATGGTAACCACTCGAGTTGGGAGTCACCAGAGCCACATACATTATATCCGCTCTATGCAAAGTACTTGGGCTTGATTTCGTGTACCTTACTGCTCCCTAAAGACAAATATGGTAGGAAAGTGGTTAAGTTGTCGTACACACACTCGACTCCTCTTTCTCTTTTCCTCTGCTTTAAATTTCAATACTGATATCTCTTTTTGAAAAGTGTACTTGCTTTCCCGTCGTCGTCGTGTCTGCCCCTAGTTGGTATATCATCTACAATATTTTTCCACATTCTTCAATGTTTCTCTCTGTTAGCAGACATTTATATGGAAAACGCTGTTTACAAAACTCGAGTAGGTACTATGCTCGCACAATACACCCTCCGCAAACTTCAATATTTGTTAGCATGGTTGAATGTACGCGGAAGCTTGAGCTTTTTCTTTGTGCCCAAAAATATCTTTTGGGAAATTTTTTTCTTGCCATTTTCTTTAGATCTACAAGCAGAAGAGGAAGAAGAGGGAAAAAAGGAAAAGAGAGCTTAACCATTCATACCAGCTTACTTTTGTCCCTTTCAATGAGTACTCTTTTACAAGTGTGAGTATAGTAGTAACCGTTGTAGTTGTTGGATATCATATCGTCTTCTCGTGCGTACGAGAAACTAGTACTCTTATTATCTACAAAAGCCCGACGAAAAAAGTAAAAGAAGGCGTGTGTACAGTTTTTTGTCATGTGAATAATGTGAGTGTGTGTATGTGTGTGGTACACACGTTGTCTATGTCTAACTACTAAATCATGATTCTCTGGTGTTTTGATGTGTTGCACACATTTATTTATCAAAAGCAAATGACACGATGGTTTTTCTTGGGATCGTCAACACTTGTGTGTATTTTTCTTGTGGATAAACACGGTGAAATGACGATTAGATTGGGAAACGGGTTTTCTAAAATTCAGGCATGTTTATACTTCCTACATATGGAACAGTCAGAAACTTTCATCATCATCATCATACAAATATCTGTTTACAGAAATAATACTCACCCTCGTGTGTTGTGCAAATGTAGTATCAATGTAGCACATTACATGCCTGCTTGTTTTTGCTTTCCCATATGTATGGTAGTACAGAAATAGTGGTGGTGGTGGTTGTTATGAATTTATTATTTATGTACAGTTTTTTTTCTTCTTCCTTTCCCGTTTTTGTAGAGACTACCAGCCCATTCACAAGAAATTCTGCAAAGAAAAAGCCCTTTCTGTCTGGTATCCAGAGAGGGACTATATTTTAACATGATGAATGAATGAATGTATATGCGTATACTTAACGACATGCATCATTCTGACGCTAAGTCTTTTCTTCAAGTTTGCTCCCTTTTCCCATACAACACAATTTTCCTTTTATAAAAGATGCATAATATATGCCGTATACATATGTATATACGTATATTGTCCCTCTTTTCCACACCATCACAACGAGCTAAAACTCGTACATGTTCACCGTACACATATTATATATATAAGTGTATGCATGTTTTTAGATGACGGCCGAGCGTGGTTAAAAGGAGGCTGTTGCAAAGAAAATGGGGAAAGCGAGAGGGAGAGAGAGAGAGAGAGAGAGAGAGAGAAACAGGAAAAGTAGTAGTCTCCGTTAGAGCGTCTTCTTGTGTGTATGTGTGTGTGGCGTGGCACAAAGTAGGCAGTGGTAAGAGTTCTTATAATAAATATGTTAGGTTTATATTCATGTAATAAATTATAATTCCCTAGGGCTTACGTCAAACAGTTTCAACTTCAACAGCCGCTCTCGAGGTTCCTCCTCTACTAGCGGCAATAGCAACAGTGGCACGAGCTCAGCAAGTAGTAGCAGCAGCAGCAGCAGTGGCAATCGTGACAGGTCTTCCAGGAATGGAGGAGACAATCTTGCTTTTTATCAAGACATGCATATCATTTTACCCTTGGTTATCTCCCTACTGGCAATTATCTCCATGTCCGTCAGTGCTCTCTACTGTTGGAGAAAACGTAAGCGTTCCCTTTTTTTCATATTCGTATTATGCCTAGTTATTCCCGCTTTTTTCTTTATGGCAAAGATTGACAACTTTTTGCTGTGCTACATGAATGGGTTTTGGGTTTTCTCCCTGTAATATATGGACATATACCTAATGGGATGAAGAATGTATCATATTACTACTACCCACAACGACGCAAGTTACTTAAATTGCTGTTATAAATATGTCATATGCCGATATATATTTTGTCAGAAAATAATTATATGCGAGGGGAAAACAGTTTCTTTCTACTTTCCCCCTTCGTTGCAATATTGTATATCTTGTCGTACCACTTTACGAGACCGGATTTGGTTGTGTATAAACGGCTTGTTATTATATATGAAAGCAGAGAAAGTAAACTAGTGCAACACCGCCATCCCCCAAGCTTTTTAAGAATACCGTAAAAACACAAAATCCACAAAACATGTACATATCTTCCACTTTGCATAATATCAATTTCTGGATGTTTCTCTATTGCATCTGTTGCTTTCTTTTAATGCATATATGCGCATACCTACGCAGTCAGATTCCTTCTAAAGCTGTAATAATATTTATAAATCCCGGATTGCAAAGCGGATTTTAGGGGGATGACGTGCAGGCTACCAGCAGCAGTAGCAGTGGGACTAGGCCAAGTTATCACAGGATGTGCAATAATAGCAGTGTAAAATGTTTTTGTATTTGGGAATACGTTTGATCAGATAGTCTGTGATAGTAAAGGTTTGCACAATTATTATTGTACCCAGAGCGCATCCATCGGTTTCCGAGAAGAAGCGTATTTTGAATTTATTCTTATGAGTGGGGTGTATCTGCAAGCTTTTACAGAGAGCTTTCTCCTTTGGTTATAATTTCACTGTGTTTACAAATAATATTATGGGATATTCGCAAGCTTATAGGAATCCTTTTGTCCTATTTTACATAAACTTATTTATTATTATTAATCCGCTCAAACCGTTACTCAACCAGTTTCTACCAAATATTATTATTATTATTGTGCATTTACTTCTGCTGGAGGAAAACGGCTATATTCCAGGATTAGTGGGGATGAGGATATCTGTATGCCGTAAAAATAATATTATGATGATGGCAACTCCATAATTTAAGCAAAGTACTGAATGGAAACGGGAACAGGATGCACACCCGCATACATTACACATGTGAATCCTTTGTAGTGCTTGACACTATGGAACATCCATATATAGAGATATATCAGCAATATTGGAAATTCTTAGAAATTGGCCAATCTTTTATTAAAGGGCCCAGTTGTATGAATACAATGGGGATTGTATTACAAAAATAAAAAATGCAACGATAAAATACACGATGTATGTCGATAGTGATGATGGCTAAAGTATTGATTGAGAAGGGGATACTGAATTGGATCATATACTTGAGATGATAAGAACTGCACCCAGTTTAAATGGATCTGGCTACTACTCCAACTTTTACCATTGTGTTTTCGATTTTGTGAACCCACATGAAGACTTGGCGAGGTCCAAAAGTTTTTTTTTGTAAAGTTAATCTCCGCATCATTTATCATTCATCATCACTCATAATTCATCACTGTCCGCATTTTCTCATACAGTGGATACATAACCGTCTCGAGCAGATGCCGAAGAAGTAGTGGGACTAGTAGTGGTAGTAATAATGGGGGGATTTGCGCAAACATTTGCATCATAACATATTATACTATAATGCGATGCAGTTGAAATACGGGATTTTGTAGAGAACGCCCATGAATATTTACAAAGATGTATTAAAAATATTCTAAGCTTTTTGAGCTTTTAGAAAACCAAAGAAATGTTCTTAATGTCTTTTTATCCTTATTTGATTTTCTCCTTTTTTCCTCGTTTCCTCATATTATGTAGGAGGAAATGCAACTACTTCTTCCCCTGAAGAACCCACAAAGCCGACAAAAGCTTTCACTTTTCGGCGTGCTGATGGCGGAGGACTATTTGGGGTTGTCGCGAATGATGCCGGCGCCAACACGCTGGGTTTGGACAGAGACTATACAATCATCCGGGAAAAGTTCATGGCTGAATGTGATCGTATTCCGGGTAAGCGGTGTATTAGTTCCGGGGAAATGTCATTACATAGTTTGATACCTGTCAATAAACTTTCTCGCTGGCACACAGCAACAGATAACCGGACTGCTGATTTTTTACAACTTTTTTTTTGTACGGTGGTATGGTATGGTACATGATGTTTAATGATACAAAATGAAACGACGAACAACAGGACTATCTAGAAACGGAGCCGTGGAATGCCGGCGGGTGACAGTACTTTTGGAACTGACAACACCGACATGGAAGACAAACTTCCTGGTGCCATCTGCTTGGTTTTGACATTTTTATGAAAATGGGATTGACAAATTCAGAGACAGAAAGTTTTTAGTCTTTGCTGATATATGAGAGCGTTACGTTTATAATACGACAAATCTTTGTACGCACTTGGATAATATCACTTTCCAAGTTGGGATGACTTGAATTCAACCTCTTTAATAAACAGGAAGTGAAGTGTCTCGGTTGTGGCACTGTTTAAATCAAAACATTCAGGATAGTTCCAAGAATATGTCCAATTTGGGAGTCCGGTTCATCTGTCACATTGATTTTTCAATGAATTTATGTACCATTTATTTTGCAAAATATGTTTCATTTTTCCATTGTGTGGAGTTTGAAGTCAAACTGGCCTTGCACAATTTCTTTGAACACTTTTTGTCAAAGCATCTGTTTCGTTTGTGTTGTTTGCAGAAACGGCAGAGGACATTTACCCTTATGCAACATTTCATTTGCCGATGAAAGAAAACTTGGGAGAAAATATTGGAGCAGGTTTCTTTGCGGCCACGACAGCAGGACAGTCAGCATCTCCACGGCTGTCAAATACAGATATTCCAATTCGCCATGTAAGTTTTAGTTACTATAGAGCTCTTCTGGTTTTGGCATGAACCCATAATATACTTTTATGAATGACGTAAGTAACCCAAACTTAATTTTAATTGTTCCCGATTTACTACGGCGTGGAACTTCTTTCTTTGACTCATGTAGAGAGTAATTCAATGTGAAATTTCGCTTGATTTCCCTCTTTCTACCATTATTTCTGTTTTACAAACATTTACTGAATAAGTGCGTAGGTGTGCGTCAGTCCTGAAAAGCCTTACTCAGCAGTTTGCTGACTACGAAAGAAAAACTGAAGCACGCTACTAGCCATCGATTCAATGTATTTATGTGTCGGATGTACGTGTATTCAAATAACTAAAAATGATTGAAGGAATGATCGATACGAACCCTTTCTGGTCAACAAAAGAAATATTTTTCATTGAATTTCTGTTTTTTGGAAATCTTGAAATAAACATTTGCTTTCATACCCTCCATACTTACCTATTTCTATTTATACCTTTTGCATTACTACTTGTCATAATGGGCTTCTCTCTTTTCTCTGACATTTGAGTATATACAAACAGTTGCAAGGAAAAAATATAATGAAAAGTGAAAAATTTTCAAGGATTACCGAGAAACGTGGAAATGGAAGGAAACTTATCAGAAATCGCGAGTTGTTGGTTTGTATTACTCAATTTACATATACTCCTACTATATATTTACACAAGCTGTTTCCTCACAAAAGCGTGTTCGGGCTTCCTTCTCCTGTATGAAAATTTTGAAGGGCACAGTAAAAACCACTCTTGCAAAACTCCTTTATTTTACTGCTTTTCCTCCGGCTGCTGTCTGGTAGAATTATGTTCAGGAAATAAGAGACCGCAAGCAACAACGGCAGGAGGTCCTTCGCCTTGACTTTTTCTCTACTCCCTCTCTCTGCTCAGGTAGCACTGATTGAAAGATAAATATCGACAAATAACATATAATAGAAAAAATTTGTGAATTCAAAATTTCTAAGGATTGCTTCTCTTATCTACATTTTGACAGGGCACCAATATTTAGTAGAAAAATAAAATTGTGATACTTTTATTTGTTATACGCCACGAAAGTTGTGTGCATAGTTCTCCCTTCCCCCACATGCTCCTAGCATTCAAATATATTAAAGGAGACCACACCACCACTCAATTGACATGTATTTTCATATATTGGAAATATAGTGTAGTGCCTTGTTCTCTTGTCATGTTCACTTGAACTGAATGTTCGGATGAGAGAAAGTCTCTTTTTTCTCTCTGTTGTACAAAAATGTGCCTATTTGCCCGAGTTTTTTGACGCACACATAGTAATAGAAAAAGTAAACTGTTACTGAGGTCTCTGATAAAACCAGAAACTCCATAGGCTTCCCCTCAATACGATTACTATCCTTTTCTCCCCATTCTAAGTGAAAGCCAAGCAGCAAAAGCAGCAGCAGTCTTCCCAAGTTTTCTTTTATAGTACACAAAACGAATGTTGTGAAATATGGAGCAGGAAGCGACTGAATTCTGGATATTCTGTGAATATATGCATGTATGTCTCATTCAATTCAGGGCTCCAGCGGGAGCACACCCCAAGATCTCTGCAGCAGGCACGTATAACATTGTTGTTGTTGTACGTGTGTGTGCTTGTGTGTGTGGTACTTTATAATAGAGTTTAGTTTATATGAAGGAAAGCGAAGAGAGCAAACAAATCTAATCGAATTGAACTTTCACTATTTCTCTGCTTTACAAGTGCTACTTGCTGATGTATACAAACACAGAAGTATCTGGATAGGTTGATGTTGAGATTCGTCTCGTTCATCTCGCGGAGAACCGTCTTGGCATATGTACATAAGTGTGGTGTATAAATTCCGGGGAAAGTCTCTTATGCAATTGAGAGAGATTCTGTAAAGGAGCAGAAAAGGTAGCTGTACAGTTACTTTCATCCAGATTTTTTTATGATTTGTAGATATGCAGACGCCGTGACATGTTGCGGGTGGGGAAAGTATATACATTTTTAAAACAAATATCAAGCACAGCTGTAACCAAGTCAGTTTTTGGTTTGATAATTTTCCCTTTGCTAAAGCAAAACCAAAAGAAGGCAGACAAAATAACCCACTTTTCATTTTCATTTAGAACAATGATGAACGACCAAAAATGGTAGGGTAATGATAGGTGATGCGTGATGATAATGAGGAGTAAATAAGAGATGGCAAGAGTACACGTACGTATATGCTGCTATATACAAGGTTCGCTGAAGTAAAGTGGATTGTCATTTTATATAAATTGAAAAAAATGATAAAAAAGAATGATGAGATTGGTGAGATGTATCGGTTGTGTAAATATTACGCCTATCAAATACATTTGACATCAAGAGTTTTCAAGGGTTCATCAGAAATGTGCTTTCACCACCCATTCTCTTTTTTACACCGGGGGCCTTACTTGGGACTTTGTGGCTGAATGTCTACGTTTTTGAGGTAGCTGAGATGTAAAGAATGAGTACATACGTCGTCGTATTTGCAGCTATAGTACCATTTGTATGGTTTAGCACAAAAGTTGTTACGGAAAATTCAGCAGTTTGCCAAAATTTCAAGTAGCTGAACAGTTTTTTAAGTCTCGTTTAATATAATTAATGGCAATTATCATTGCAAATGATTAGGAAAGTTAGCACGTAAATAGAATTTACTATCGTCAACATGTCATTACTTTTATATATTTTGTCACAGATTGCTCGAGGTTCCACTGCTGTCCCAACTCTGATGGGAGGAGGCGGTGGTGGAAGAACCAAAAGCGGCCGGAGAAAGTCACAGGGTGGAGGTAGCAGCGGTGGTAGTGGTAATGCGCGCAGTACTCCAGTTACAGTGAATGGTCCTATGAGTCAAACAATGGGAATGACAGCTTCTTGCAGTGGAGAAAGTGATGAGTATGATGACAGTTGTGGTTCCGATTCTGATGAATGCACTCATCCTCATCATCAACATCGCCGTCATCTACAACAACAGCATCAACATCTTGTCATGGAAATGCTCGGATCTGGAGAGTCAACCATGTCAAAAGCTTGCCGATACTCGGCGATACCGGTAGGACAAGTGGGGGGAATATACGGGCAAGGAGGAGGAAGACCTATTTTCCTCAACGACGAAACACTTCTTGTCAGCGATAAGGACAGGAAGTCACTACCGCGAGGGTTGAGACCCAAGTAAGTGTTTTCAGTGTTTTTGTAAATGTTCAAGCTAATATATCAGTCAGTATCAAGATTCGTGGCATGCTTTGTATTAAATGGGAAATGGTGCCGGAATAATGTAGGCTAAACGAAAACAAACGCTGGGAGTCTGTTTGCATAAAAGAGGTTTTGTAAACACTTGCCAACGAGGGGTACATATAAAATAACTGTGTCCCTATATTGTATTTCATTTGTTAGAAATGCTAAATTTTAAATGGCAAGTAAAATAAATATAAAAATATATTTACGATTAGACAAGCAGAGAAAGTAGTAACCTGACAAGAAACACGATATGAAAATATCTCTTCTCCACTTTTGGCTGTTTCGTTAAAATGAAAACTGCATTTTCTACACATTGCAATACTCATAAAGTATTAAATGTCAGGGAATTTTGTTGAATTCACAATGTGCGCGTACACGTCTACATTGAACAGCGAAATTGCTTTCTACAAAACCAGTAGGCTTATAGGAGCTCTATCTCAAGTGGAGAAAGTATAAACGTAAAGAGAATTTCAAGAATGTGAAGGTTGTGCCGTTTGTCCCCGATTCCAGCAAATATTTTGAGTTTACAGCATGTAATATTATATATGACCAGGCGGCTGTTGGCACAAGTGCGCTACTGCTACTACTACGGCTACTTCAATTTTATGTGCATTATTGTCTATATATTATTCCACTGTATTTTTCCTCTCTTTGCGTAGATTTTCTTATGGGAGTAGCAGCGGCATAGGAAGTATGCTAAGCCCTGGTCCAGTTTCCTCATCTTCTACAGCAGGCTATCAGATTCCCCCAGGGGGACTGGGACGTAGTAGTGGTAGTAGTGGTGGAAGTAGTACTGTGAGTCGGAGTGGAGGGAACTATACAACAAGTGCAACGGACGAAACTAGTTTTATCCTCATGTCGACTGGTTTAGGGAGTGGAAATGCGACAGCATCTGCAGCCATTCATCCACACTCAACGTACGACTATGATTACGACTTGGTCACTGCTGCGGCGGCAGCGGCGGCGGCGGCATCCTCTAACGCTGCCATGTTGGGAGCTCATGGGAATAAATATTTGGGTGGAAATACGTCGTCTCGGCAAGCTAGCTGTAATTTACCGCCATCGTCGTCAGCATCGATAAACACCATGAAACTACAGCAAAGTGCTGCTGGTCTTCATGGCAGTGGTGGTGGCATGACCAATTGCAATAGGATCGGAGGAGGGGGTCTGCTTGGAGGCGATTCTGGAAACAAAGCAGCTATCAAGACTGATTTAATATCTCATCACCATCACCATCCTCAACAACAGTCGTCAGATTACACCATTGCTGTATGACAAATGTAAAATATGTAGGTGTAAGGTTTCTCTGATTTTTTCTTCTTCTTTACTTCTCGGGCATTATTAGGACAATACAGTGGAAGGGCTAATTATTTAAGACATTCGTCGTCATATAATACAACACCACACACACACACGTCAGCAAGTATATATGGCTAAGTAGTACATTCAAATGGTAAATATAATTCTACCAGGATCCTTACTGTTTTAAAGATTGAGTAACTGTTCTAGATAAGAGCTTAAATTGCTGGTAGAAAAAGCATCTACTATGTTTGGCAGCGGTACGCAATAAAGTTATATATGCGCGATAGTATCAAGACAGTGAAAGGCACAATAACTATACAAATTAAATGGATGGCACAATTTGAGAAACAAAAAAGTGAAAGTTTCTCTTGTAACTGCGACTTTCTCCTATTCTAGTTAATGCTATTGTTACTCGGAATTGTAGTTGCCGTTGTCGTGTCGAAAGCAGGGAAATGGTTGTGAGTGGTGATGATGGAGAATGAATGGGAAGAGCCATTTTCTGCAAATGGAAATGGCGATATCATTATTATCAACAATACAATAACACACCACAAAAATACACATGCATACCAAAACGTCCATTTTCATGGAAGGAAGTATGCACACTGCTATATAATAATAATACCCAGTATAAACTACCACATATACACAGTAACATGAAACATCATATTGCCGTCGTCGTTGTACAGAGAGTGGAGAAAGAGAGAGAGAGATGCAGATGTAGTAATCATATTGTCGTCATCATCACCAGCATCGTCAAGTTTTGTGTGTTATTGTGTTCATTTTCTATTTTCTCTACACAAATGGGTTTATATGGCAAAGCAATGGGTTATTACAACAAAATCACCATATTACATTCCATAGCACACACACACATACACAACAGGAGGAGTGAAATAGTGGGAAGAATAGATGAAACAAAAAAAGGTTTATTGTTTATCTCTCTATGTGTGTGTGTATTTGTACGAATGTTATGTGTTTATTTCGCTTGTGCTACTTTGCATATTATTGTTGATATTTTGAAGGAATTCAGAGCGATTTTGGCGACACATCATTCCCAGGTTTTTACACACGCCTTTAATGGTTTGTTTACCACTGATGAATGGATGTTCTTTGTGTTTCATTTTCATTCCCCTTGCCTTTGTGTAACTTTTCCCTGCTAAAGGGCCATGGAAGGGTCCGCCGCACACTCTGCTGTTGCTGTTGTTTGCTTTGTTGTGGTGCGCAGTACACACACACAGTGGTGGTTTTTGTAATGACACACAGATAGAGACCTTTTTATACCTACAGAGCCAGGAAAATGGTGGAAGTAGCAGGAGGGGCATCACTGTTTGTTTGAGAATATTATGGTTATTATTATTAAATGACACGGCAAAAAGAAGAAAAGAAATGAATGACTTTCATTCAATTCCACCATGCAAAATTGAATATGTACTGCCACTACACCCCTTTCCGGTGAATATAAAATTAAAAGGAATATAAAAGGCTTTTTGAATCGGAGTTTGGGTATAACTACACATTATGTGCTGTGTATAATAATATGTATTTCACTACTGGTACTTGACAGAGAGAAAAGAGAAAAATAGGATCATACTGGGCTTTACAGGAATTCTAAACTGAAGCTTACTGGTTCTTTATGCCAACGTTTGTATTCAAATTGGATAGAAGGAACTAACCACCAAAAAACAAGTAGTCATTGAGCCATTCCAGTTTCAGCTAGTTGAAAAGAGAAAGAAAGAAAGCAAGAAAAGCGACTACTTAGAGATTGACTTTATTACTGGAAATTTCTCTCATGCCATGCTAATATTACCGTGCAGTGTATTAGTTATAGCTGCTGAGAACTTGGAGCACGAATAAATTGGAACAGCTTACTATACAAATCTGGGGAAGCGTGAAGGAAGGAAAAATACAATATTAATGTATCTCTCCTTTAGGAAAAGGGAGTTGGCGATTGAAGGTGATATGATATGATTGCATATATGCGGGTATTTTACTAGGCTTATCAAAATTGCAAAATGGAAGAAAAACTCGATAAATATATATTATCTATACCACACTACGTAAATATATCAATTATTACACTATAATTAGTTGAGGTAATAGGATTTTATTGTTTTATGAACAACTATGTGCCTTAATTAAGAGAAAATTAATTAGTTTACTGGTCGGTTACACGGGAAGAGGTGGGCGAAGGGAAAAAAGAAAGTTGAATACAAAACAGGCAATGTTTCCTATTTCTACGTATGATGGAATTTTGTACAATGTGCCATATTAAGTTACATTCAGCATAAACTGTGTGTCTATCCAAAATATGCATAGAGGTATACAATATTTACTGATTATTAAAAAGATTGATGTTTTAAGCTTTCAAAACCTTTTATAAATCCTTTTCTAAAAAAAACGACCGACCTATTATACTACCACTACAGACTATATGTATACATAGTACTATTACCTCTGCTAATTAAGAATTTCTACGTACATCAAAAATCGCAGTATTATAAAAAAAATGTAAATTCGTGGTACTGTCCCGAACTGTACAACGTTGCTTGAAATGAGTGGAAATTATTATTCTATTCTATGAAGAAAATTCTGGGTATGGGTATACACACACAAACACACTATTTTTGAAGGAATCAGGTTTCACAAAAATATTGTGTTTATTGCTATAATTCTATTTACTATTCTGATAAATACATACAACACGTGGAATTGGTACCTCCTCAGGTTGTTTGTTTGTACATAAAACATGAAAAGTGTATTTTGTAGCGTTGTTATACCTGTTAGAAGATAATATTACGTACAACTATTACGACAGGTGATATTAGAACCTGCAGCGTTGTTCAATACGTGTATACATGATGATACTTAATACTTTTAATTGTTATTACATACCTCACAACATATATATCTACCTACACAGACACGCTTCTTTAGAAATTCAATCTGTTATGATGAAGTTCGCAAGTCTATAAAGAGTTGTATAATAAATCATACCGGAAATTGAACTATATATCTATATATATACTGTTTCAATGTCTCCAGTTTCGGTTAGGATAGGCAATTTACTTAATAGGATTTCCGATGTACATACGAATTTTATATTATTAAGTGTACATTGTGGGAACTAATTATGGATATATATGTAAGTACGTCAGCTAAAAGTTTTCATTTTATATTAAACCGAATTACCCACGTGTGCGACAACTCATTTTACTATTTACGTTTATGGGAAATTCAAGGAAGGTACTTTGGATCCTGTAATGCTGTCAGCAGTAAACTTATATTTTAGGTTATTAGTGATTACACATTTAATGTTAAAACATCAATCATGTTTATCAATGGAATAATAATTGTTGCTGTGTATTATTATAATTATAGAGAGAATACTTTTTATGTATGAAGTGGGAAGCCAATTTGTCGAAATTAAATAAAAATGAAAAAAACCTCATTATGGCAATATGTAGTTTGTTTCCGCTGTAGGTTTTCTTACCATGCTTGTCTATTCGCTCATTTTTATCACGGTGTTGACATCAAATCATTAGGTAAATTGAGGGGCATACCACCCAAAAGCAATGTGTTACCACGTCGTGTTTATAAAAAAAGAGTTACTTTCTCTTTTGTAGTAACTCTTTTGCGGGATGTCATACATGTGGGCTACCTCATTGTGTCTATCGGTTTTACTACAGAATACTCCAATCATTCTATTTTTCATGCCAGAAACTATTCCATTTGTTTAAATACTGCAGCATTCGTTCTGATTAGTTTACCACATTGCATTCTGCTCCAACATCCTATGAAACAAAGCATAATGAAGAGTGCGAAGCTGGAAAACTTTGTTTCACAATCTCATGCAAATTTCGCTCATTGTCGTCATCATTTATTTTTCGCAGAACATGACAACTCGGAGTGACTGTGATAAACGGCACATGCTTTTGACTGGCATTCGATATGTGAGTATACTTACACGTACTCATTACTTATTGCAACTTGTTTCAGTTACAGCTGTCGCTGTATTTTTTATATCTCCATCATCATTTCAGTTGATTTTGTTGCCATAAATGACTCAGAAAAAGTCTCGTTCAATTTAACGAATAACGAATACATTTTTAAGTTGTCTATGTAGGTAATCGGCGTGGCAAAAGCTTGGCAATCATTTTACGTTATTCGGCTGGCTGGTATATCATTGGTATGGCTGACACCGGCTACAGAGATAACAGATCCTTCAAAGAATCGTTGTACTCTTTATTTCAAGTATAATTCTGCTCTCCATAAAAACTTTTGATTTTGAATTCTTGTAGAGGTTCGTATGATTGTGTACTATTTCCCGTTCCTTTAGACATTATTCAACATAAATAATACATGGGAATTGGTCATCGCCTGTAGTTTTTTGCTCTCTCCTTCAAATGGTCAGTCCATTACAGCTTTTCTACTCTAATGTTTCTGATACTTTGTAGAAATTCATGAAGTTGGGAGGAGAGTACGGTATTAGTGGAACATTCGCACAGATCAATAGAACCAGTAACACTTTTCATTATAAATCAGTTGATAAACTACCGCTAAAAGCGGTCGTTTCTTTTCTGTCTTTTTGGAAAGCGAGCGAACGACGCCATAAAATATGTGTTCGTCCCGGTATGAAATGAGTGTAGGTAAAGTCCTCGCTTTCATTTTCCTCCTTCTCAATGAAATAATAAAAAAGCGATTTTTCATGCAGTTCAAGCACCTGACCGACCACTATCGCACAACACAATATTGTTGGTGTATATTACACAACAACAGCAACAACAACAGTTTGCTCCTTTTATATTGCATCAGATCACCCCTTTTACCCACAGTAATAATAATGCACATTTTCCCGTTTGTCCTGTCAATACACGTTATTATTTCCTTTTCAGTTAGGATTCACTCTTTCTTTTTTCTAAACACTTTTGCTGAAAACCTTTTCCCCCTCCTTTTTCGTTGGGAAGGAGTTTGCCAGATAAATCATGTCATTGAAAGCACACATCTCTCTGCCTAGTTGCAATATGGCTGGCTAGTTTTCGCCTATTATTTAGAAATACATAATACATTTCCTCTCTTTTTCCCTTGTTTGGATGGATGGATAAGTGAAGTAAATCTCGAGGTTTTTTCACGTTTTTCGGTGATTCAACGTAGTAAATTTAAACAGGGACCACAAAATAATACAAAGATTAGCCCAATTCTACTATTATTATACGCTTCGATGGAGAAACTGTTGGAAAAACGTTCAGATTTGTGGTAACTTCTGTACAACAAGACAAACTGTTTTGGTTTCCTGTTACGCTGTAGTTTGAAGGGGAAAAGGATATATATCATTGGCCATTGGACCGCCATTTTTGGTGCTTTCAATCAAATAATAGGTAGGAACAGCGAGATTTTTTAATATTGTCACTTATTGTTATACCAAAAAAACCCAGTCGAAGACTTTTCTACAAACAGAAGAAAATGTACCCGTTCATTGCCGTAAGTAGCTTCATTTATCGTTTTTTATTTTTATGTCTAATTTATTACAAAAAATACGCCCATAAAAACCCCTCGTGTGAGTAAAAATGGCAACCGAGAACCACAACCATATACAGTCAGTAGAGGAGTTTAAAGAATTTAAAAACTTTTTTATCGACAGCTTTTCCACCATCACAAAGCAACTTGGATGAAGCTTTTAGGAGGAAAAGGCGTGTTCTTATTTTATTGCTCCAGTGGCTCGAGTCCGTTTCTTGACGTTTCCTCTTTTGGGTTTTCATCATCTCTATATCGAGTGGTGGGCTAACACACACACACACACACACACCGTTTTTATATACAGCATTTATGGAAGAGAGATCGTAAATCGAATGAATTCATCAACAAGTGAAAATTCGTCATGTCTCTGCTTTTTTCTACTGAGGAATTCGCTGGAGGGGTGGGATGCTCTGTTTCACAAGTGAAAAGTGTATTTTTGTGGAGGAACGCAAAAAAACGGAGCATTTTTTTCAGGAAAGCAGGGAAACGAAAATAATAAAATCTTTTTCTTGGTTGTCGTCATGTACCACGTTTTTTACTCCATATGTTTCACTACTCGTGTCTGTTTAAAAGTTTACCAATAGGAGACATTTACACACTGGATGGAGTTTTGCCGCTGGGAAATTAATGTTACAATAATAACAATACCGGAACAGATCGTGTGTGTATATAGTTAGTTACTGATTTAACTTGTGTGGTATGTCGTTTCTGCAAAAATATCTGCTTTTTTTCGTCAAAAAAGGCCCAGAGATTTTTTTTCCAGGATTTACAATAAAAATGCATTAAGACATTCGTGTATTCCTTGAGCAAGACATTAAGTTTGCGTAATGCACGGAATATGTGTCGAAGAGTCTTGATGAAATTTATGTGTTCCAGATTTTTGCGTCCCGCAAAAAGGAAGTGCTTGAATTGAAAGCAGAGCTGTTAAACCCACAAAAACACATTTTACTTTTGTATTCACTTTTTCTCTATCTCCCTTTCTCGTATGGCACACACACACACTCACACATTGGCAAAATGTTCTTCAATACTGAAAAGAATAGAAAATCTCTTTACCTTTTACGTCTTAGATATAAGCCGTACATATGGGATGATGTATCCCGCGCTATAGTGTGGTTCGTTCTTTAGTGATACTGCCAATTTGGACAATTTCCAGTCACTTTGAATTGTTGCACCGCAAAAAACTTTTTTTCTTCTTCGACAAAAAAGGAAATAAAAGTAAAGGAGACAGTTCCTTCTCATTCTGTTCAGAGTGAAAACCGCTCGACTAAAAAGGCAAAAACTGGAAGAAAGGAAAAATGATCATATCAAAACGCAATGAAAGTAATACCGTTACCGTGAGCCAGTAATCATGTAACATTTTCTTTGTAACAAAAAGGGGGAAAACTATTTTTTCGGTTGTTTTCATGATGTGCTCACTTCACGCACAAGGATAATTCGCAAAAAGGCGCATTATCGGTGGGTCGTCGATATTACATCACGTATAGACAAATACGTATATTATAAGTAGACCTTTTTCCCTTGAATCTATTTACTGCTGCTGAAACTCCTTTTTGGGTTCTTTGAATTCCTCCTGGAGTATGCGATTTGGACTTTAGACTCTCGCACAACTCCCCAAAAATAGACGAAGGAAAAAATCACCTTCTCCGTTATCGGTTCAAATACGTGTGGAAAGGCGGCTGAAAGGCACGTTCCCTTTCAATGAAGCCGAAAAGAAGGTATAGTGAAAGAAGGGACGGTTAAAGAAGAGCAAAGTTATGATTTCAAGCCTTCTTTCTTATATTTTACCAGCCAACTGCTTTCCCACCTCTTCATGTCGCACTTAGCAAAAATTTAAGGTCTAACCATATTTTAGAGAAATGAATGGATATTAGTGAGATCGTTGGCGTGACTCTTAAAAAAGTGTATATATATGTGTATCTGGTTATCAGAGCATTTTGAGCATTTTTAGCAACTCATAAGAAAAGTTGAAAGCCGGAGCAAAAAAAAACTTTTCTCGCTTTGTTGCTTCTTCATTTTTTCTCCGAAATCGGTTACAAACATCACCAAAAATGGGAAAAGGAGAGAAAGAGGCTCACGCTTGTTAGCGTTATTTTTTCCTGCAACAACCATAAGATGAGAAACTATTGCCGAAAGGGAAAGGTTTATGGGAGAAGAAATCGCGGTATGAATATAACTATAATCGTAGAAATTAAGTGCTCATTTGTACCAGCTTCATCGTCCTGAAACTATTTCACTTCTCTGATGATGATGATGATGATGGTGGTGGTGAAAAGCAGGCTGCATAAAACTGCAAACGTTTGGCACACACGAACTTGCGCTATAAAAGAGTCGTAATAATCTGTTCCTTTCCTTGTATTTTAAACGCAATGAATACCATTTTTTACCCGGGTAAAATTGATCACCCCCCATATTCCAGGTAGGTTTCTGTTGAAATAATAGAATACTTTGCGTAATTTCTTTCATGAACTATCAATAATGCTCACACTGTATCAAATTAGTTCCGCGGATGTACCTTAATTTTGCTATAAAGTCATTGCCACCGTGGTATACATTTTTTTGCCAGTATTGTAATTACTAGATTCTGGGAAACGATGAAATGAAATTTTTAGGGATTCTGAACTTGTTCACGGTGAACTAATTGTGGCAGTGTCATTAGAGCCTAAATTAGGTATATTATGTAGAAATCGGACTTGTAAATTTATTGACTCCACTAATTCACGGTTTTGAATTGATAAGCAAGATCTATTTCCACCCAATCTAAAGAGGGCATTATACAAAAAGTTCCCTTTATTTTGCTCTGCATGGGTTTTTCCCAACGGTTTTCACTAAACGTTTATTCTGTTTATTTATATTCGAATATTTTTGAGCATTCTCCAACAAGAAATTGAGATTGTTTAACATTCATACTTTTGTACATAATTTTTTAGGCAGGAAGCATTAAAATACATTTTCCAGCAGGCTTTTATTTAGTTTATTATGGTCTAATGGGGTTTCTTCGATAAAAGCAGTAAAAGTGCATGTATCGAGATAAGTGGCCGAGAAATATATCCTTTCCAATCTGGAAAATATAATAGTGCAGTACAAGAATAACAACGAAGAAAACTTATTAACGGTAAAATGTTAAAAGTATGCTTTCCTGAAACCCGTGTACTAATAATACTACTACTTACTAATACTAATTTTCAACCACTAGTATCCTCTCTAGGGGAGGCAGATTGTGGAGCAGCAGCAGCAGACCGTTGTCGCTGTTGGTGAAGTTTCGCGTTGTGTTATTATGACGATGCACGATACGATGAGAGCCTTCCTTCATGATGTGATGTAGCCATGCAAGAGGAAAATTGGGGTGGGAATGAGCAAATTAACCTGAGTAATTGACCATAATGCAACACTTCTCTGGTCTTATCTCAATTTCACTTTGGACATTTATGATCCAAATCAGTTCCAATTTAGTGGGAAACTTTTTAAAGACGCTGCTCGTTTAATGTACTTGGCTGGTGGGAAGGAGGGGAACGGAAGAGTGGAGATTTGGATACGATGTAGAAACAGTGCAGTTGTGGTAGTGGCATTTTTTCGTGGTGGGATAAATCTATACAGATGAATTATTGTAATAAAAAAAACTTTCCTCACGAGTATTACAGGAGGAGCCAATGAGGAAGTGTAAATAGGGTACATTCAAACGTCCAAACTTGGACCTTTGCAAAGGAAAAGACTGCGCCCGAGTTATAGACATGAAGAGGAGGTATTACGTGTTTACACCATCACCACCACCACTACCACCACCGTGTGAATGTGTAGGCGATACTATGCAAAGGAAAAGTGAGAAAAGAACCGTTAGCACTTCTGAGTACTGTAAAGAGGGATGAAGGAGTTGGGAAAACAAGTTAAATAAAAGTGCCACGTGCCTCTACACAAAGTTTTGAACGAAAGTTGAGGATATATATTTGCTCTTTATTGACCATTCATTTCCCGGTTGTCGGAAAGATTTTGTGTCTTGAAAACAGTTTTCCGTCCGTGGAATTGGTGCGTGCATATGTGTGAGTACAGAGAGAGATGATTGGAACATTAAGTGTTTGTATTGATGTTTTCATTTCTGTTTGCTTCAAATGAACAAAAGACTACAAAAACAAAATTTTTCATATATTACGACTTACGTGTTACAACTTGCACTACTTTTAGCGTATTTACAAAACTGCAGAGCCGCAGATAAATACACTTGTGTACGTATTTAAATTTTCCCTATTTTATTTTACATATGTTTATACTAAAACAATATTTTCCCTGTTTATTGCACATCGCTGCACTACATTATAATAATAGAAATTACAAAGACGCGAGGGAAAGTTTAAAGGCTTTATAACTAAATATTGCGAAAAACATTTTTCGTTTCTCCATTTTGTATGCTTCTACTAGTTGTAGATACATAACGTGAAGACATCTTTTTCAGTAAATAATGCCCATTGCCAAAGTGCATAAAATTTTGATCTGCAAAACCATTTTGTTCTTTGACATTTTTTCTAATATGCATACTTTGTCTGGCGATGCCATATGGAAAAACATTTATGGAAAAAATGCTGTCGTGTCCACGGGAAAATGCCCAGTTTTGGTAAATATTTAAAAATACAAACTGGTTACCAAACAGCTCTGTTTACACATGTAAAATAGTGTGTATTCTATTTATGTTGGCAAACTTGCTGTTGCTGAGAACTCAATGGCCAAACCATGAGAAATTATACGAAAAAGGTAAATACTTCTTGTGAATAAGAAAGCACAGCCACAGCCAGCACACACACAGGTGGAGCAAATGTTTCCTTGTGAAAAACAAATACCATTAAATTTCATATCGTTTGCTCACAATATGCAACCATCTTTGTCAAATAAAGTTCAATCACCTCTTGTTTCTTGCAAGAAAACTGCCTTTCCAACATACCGATAAGCATTTCGGCTCTTGTATCAAAGACAGCACACTTGTCAACATCTTACAAATTCCGTGTGCCGAGTTAATGAATTAATTATATTTAAAGTTAATTAGAAAGTATTATTAACTTTTACCTATGAAGATGTCGCTTCCATTTTCGTTCTATTTAACAATTTTGTCAGTGTCCTGTATTATAACCGTATTGAGCGCCACGTCTGCCTCAAAACGCTCTACCACCCGATCTTCTAAAAGGGCTTATTACGGATCACCATGTAACTCTTCCATAAAATGTGACATTCATTCTCTCCTCATGTGCGAAGAAAACGTTTGCCAGTGTATATACCCAGATGCCATGGTATACAACGCGGAGTTGGGAACTTGTGTCTCATTAGTTAACGAGATTTGTGGCTATTTAGAAACGAAAAAAGTTTTTATCAACTGCATTCCAAACGCGTCATGTGATCAACAACAGGGAGTGTGCAAGTGCACTCAAGGTTATGTCGAAGGCGCAGAAAGACATTGCATGAAACAAAAGAAATTCGGGGAGACTTGTCATTCAGATAACGAGTGCCTGTCGGAATTATCGCTAACTTGTTTTGAGGAAGTTTGTCAATGCGATCCTAATCGTTTTGTGGCTTACGACACAGAAGAGCATTTAGAAAGTTTTCAGCACATTTCCGATGTGAGTCCGGTGACAAAATGTTGGACACTGGCGGGGCTACCGTGCACTACTACATCAAGTTGTGTGAAGAAAGCGTCTTGTGTCAGTAGCGACACGGAATCCGAGTTAGCTATTCCAAGTTCTGTGTTGAGTTGGAGGCACCCGGGAATTTGCAAGTGTGATCATGGCTATGGAAAGGATGAGAAAGGGCATTGTCGGGGGAAGTATGGCTCTGTCTGTGACGTTCTTGCAAATATTTCTTGCGAAGGCGAATTGCAATGTATAGATGGGATTTGCAATTGTAAATTTCCTGATGATCAAGTGTTTTATGAGGGAATCGGGAAATGCGTGAGTTTGGCGGGAGGACCGTGCACTGAAGTTGCTAACGAAGACCTACCTGAGAATAATGAAGAGGCAATCTCAGAACCAACATCGTGTGATAATTTCATGGAATGCATAAATTTCACGTGCACCTGTAAACGTGGTTTTGAACAGAATATGAAACGAGGCTGTGACTTAAGCTACGGGCAACTTTGTACGGGCGAGACAATGAGAAAATGTGATGGGGCAGCAGGTCTTTACTGTGTTAATGGAAGGTGCACGTGTAAAGATGAACGGATGGAATACGACATGAACATTGGAAGATGTGTTGGGAAAATAGGATCTTCGTGTAAAATACGGCGGCTGATGTTGGCATCTGGAGCTGGTAATGCGGAGCAAGTTGAAGATGGGAAGCTTTCTTGTAGCAAAAATGGAAAGTGCCAAGTCTCCCGTACTCAGTTGGAAGGAATATCGTCCCAAGGTTTCTGCGTGTCGTCAATAGGGGGTACTCATGTGTCGACGCGGGTTACTAACAATAAAAATGAATTTGATTTAGGAAACCAGCAAGAAAATTGAGGAAGTTAGAAGATACATAAGTCAGAAGAATTAATTAACTTTTCCAATTTCAAAAATTTTGTTACGACAGGAATTTCATTTACAAATGACAAGTATACACAATAATTTCAAACATAAACAAATGCATATGTATATTACCTTTCAAATAGTTGATAGTGTTAAGTTTATACATTTCGATTGTATCAGAACTTGTCACTCCATCATACCGTGCGTATGCGGTTGTGAATAATGATGTTTTTAATAAAGGAGAAACTCTTAAAGTTTGCATAAATACAGCCCATTAAAACATGGTAGCATCTCTCTGTTATATCCATTTGATTTTTTATACCTTAGTAAGCATTAAAGTTTGTGGTCCTCATCTTCATAAATTTTGCAATAACAATAATCCTCTAGACATTTTTAACATCTCTTCACGTTTACGTTATGACGAGGCGTAATTGAAAATATTATTGTGCAAAATATACTTTACTGCGTCTTTCATTTTAGATTAAAATTCATAAACTGTTTGCAATTACCACCTCCTTCAACGTCTTGAGGTGCGCACGTTAAGAGACATATACATAGACTATGTGCGTATTAGAAAAAAATCGGTTTCTGACAGATCCCAAATACAAATATTGGTTATTCACACATGTAGTATGTAAATATTATTGTTGAATTGACTTTCTGTTACTTATTAAAATATTTGTGTTGACTGCATGGTTGAAAAAGATACAGTTAGAACAATACTATTTATATTGTAATAATTTATATTTTTATATTATATTATTTGTATTATGATGACATCTTTCCTAAATTTCTTTATTTAACAATAATATTCCTAAAACATTCTCAGAAGCACATCCTGTTCAAGCTTGTCAACTCAACAAGCCTACCATTTTAAAACCCCACAAACACGGATTAAAAAACTAAATGCTACTGCAACCGGGAATGGACTCATTACAAGTATTGGAACAAAGTTCCAATATTTCATCGTTTGCTTGGCTCAATGAGCTATTGGTTTGATAATGCTATCAAAGACTTTCTTTTATTCAAATTTAAAAACCAAGCCAGACAAATAATCATAAGATAAGCATAAAAAGCATTGCATGTTGGTAGTATTTTCCGAGTTAGTGTACTGAGAAAATTTATATCACTTGCAACCGTACAACAATTTCAAGGTTATGCTGACGGGGAAATCGGTGATGATTGTGGGAGTTAATGTGACGATGTAAACGTAATAAAATAATATCTAAGTTAGATGATGCACACAATATACACGTACACGTTACACGATATGGTTTTGTGAAACTGAATCTGTTTGGTTTTTTGTATGTATTGCTTCTTTTATACGTTACGTTTTATTGGATGGCGGTGTTGAATAAAATAAAGTGGTATAAAATGTTGCAAAAAATACATGTACTTATATAGTATAAAGTACCAGTATTGAACCGACAGCATAGCTTTGCTATTCCATGTTTTTAATGGAATGAATGATAAAGATAAACAAGGTACACAATACATATCACGAAACTCGGCGGAACTAATTTTCGCATGTTGTAAGTGGTGAAAAAAAAACTTATTGATTATGATCCGTTTTCGACTTGCTAACACGCAATGATGCTATTCTGGCGTTGTTCAAAACAATTTAAAACACTTCACTATAATACCTCTCCATACCAAAGAGTGATTGTATATATTGATTTTTTAGCACAAGCCTGAATTCTTTTACGTTTTTACCGTTTCTCAGAAGGCTTACATCATTAAAGGGTTTTGTTATCGGTAGCAATATTTTGAAAACGTTGATACTTCAGTTTCTTCATTTATATTTATAAAATCAGTTTGATCATATTTTGATATTTTACAAAAAAAATTCTCTAACGTACTAAAATCTTTGGAAATTCTTCAAATGCGAAACAAACGTTACAGCAACAATTTAAGCCATGCTGACGAAGATCCTCCCCCATATCACGAGATTGGATTTAGTAACCTAACAGCTCCCTCCGCCCCTCCACTCCAAGTTAGCAGCCCATCAACTTATACCGTGAGCACACAGTCGTCATCTACCTCTGGATACAATCAATTTGGAGCTACTCAAAATCAGGAAAACGATGTTTTTCAAAAACCAAAGTTTTTACTATACCCCTCTCCCGACGCCAGAACACAAGATGATCAAGAAAATGGATTTTCGAACGGACAAGGACGACCATTAACCAATGAAATGCAAATTTCACCACACCCAGTTGCCCCATATCCGAGTGCTTATCAAAGTACATAAATTAAAGCGGCTCTTCTGCCGTTATATTTTTTTGTCTTTTGAATAAACATTTATTTTTGTAAAATATAGGTAACGGACGTGAAGGAGTAACTCTGTCAGCATCTCACCTGCCACCAACAAATAATGCGACTCACGTTGTCGCACCGACCAGACACTTTACAAGATACAGTCAGAGTGTGTTCTGCCCTAATTGCAGAACTACCTTGAATTCCCATGTAACTTATACGAGTGGTCAGATCACTCATTTAGCTTGTATCGTAGCCTTCTGGTTGTAAGTATATTTCCCTTTAAACAATTTCGACTTTAATTTGCCAATAAAATAATTTTTAATGTTCTTGTATTTTTGTTTAGCACCTGCTGTCTTTGTTGTATCCCATACTTTATAAGCGAGCTGAAAGATGTGAAACATACTTGTCCCCAATGTAAGACAGTGTTGGGCTATTGCCGACGGAACATTTTTGCAGATGTTAGACGATAAATTGCGTACTCACACATTGGTGACACTCATGGCTCATGTAAAATTCATTTTCGTGGAACCGAGAATTGCCTCCAATCCAAGTACCTGAGAAGTCGTGGTGTAATTATTTTAGGATATGTAATGCACTTTTTCAATGTTGTTTTACTCCTGCTTTGTTGCATAATCGTCTTCATAATTAGTTCGTTATTCACTTTATGTGACAAAAAATTTAAATAAAAACTTACAGTCTTTATGCATTTAAAATGGATACGTTCCGATCAGTGTGGTCTAACAATGAAATCGATTAAGTAAATACGATCTTACAATTTTAATCTTAATAATATCACTCTTAAGCAAGTAGCTGTTCCGGTGACTTATGACAATTCAAGAATTTTACGACTAATATGACATTATACATTATGTTCGGGAGTTTGTCCCCAAGATATGACCGGTTTTAATGAAATTATTTAACAATAATTTTGTATCATTAAGACGTACCATTTTATATGTCGGAGCATTTAAGCATTGATGAGATAGGTTTATATTACTCTCCATTGCTTAATTAAGATTAATTGCTATTGTTAAGGTACAATGTAGCAATGTTGGATGAACAGAGAACAAATATGCAGTAAGGTAGATAGATATACATACCCACCAAAGTAGGTATGTGTAGTCTTGAAAAAGCAACTCATCTTTAGTGCATATTGGTAGTAGTTTTAATCTGCGCTGAAGGACATCCGACGCTTAATTATACGCGGTTTATAAATAACTTTTTCGGACAGTATTCTCGCACCATTAGTTGAACTTCATAGTTTTTTTTATTTCAGGGGTCGTATCATTATATAAGTTGAAATGATAAAATTCTGACTTTTAGATGGTGCTCAAATTTGGTACAGATAGTTTTACAAATTGAACTCCTATTGTTTCTACTTTTACCCATGTTGTTAATAGGAGTCTTCAAATGAATAGTCTACAAAACGTACCTTTGAACACCTGCCTTACCTTTTCTCGGATTAAAAAAATGTAGTAATTATTCATACGTCAATTTTCATCGAAATATTAAAAGACAGCAATATGGCTTTACAAACAAGAAACACTTTTTCTTTTCTTCACGCGAGTAGTTCTAAAATATAGTAATTATAAAATGTATGTTAGCTTGTCAAGCTGTGGTAATCCCACCACGATGAATTGTTGGGTAGTCTGCACGCAAAGTGTAAAATACTTTACATTATTATATGGTATAGATATTGGTATTTTTATCGATTCTTTTCGTAGAGACCTGCAAACGGCAAAACTTTGGCAATGCATTACAATAATTTTCGGGCGAAGATTTTTGTGCCGAGAGAAAAACAAAGGTTTAAGTAAATAGTTGCGGATATATCTTTTATATATTGAAAAGTTTATAGTAAATATATAATTTCGTAATTGTATGCAAACTTTTATAAAAACGCGAAAAACAGATTCAATTGAAAAATGTTTAATCATGAAGAGGGAAGAAAACGTGACAATAGCGAATTAAATAGCAATGCTGCTAAGAAAGGTGAACCTCCCCCTTATGAGGAGTTTCACATTGATGAATTTGAAGTAGACAC